>JAQPZY010001079.1:600000-880000 GCA_029931535.1 Margaritifera margaritifera
GAGAAATATTGTCAGATAACAAAATGGATAAAGTATATACCTAAAACCTTGAGAAATATTGTCAGATAACAAAATGGATAAGGTATATACCTAAAACCTGGAGTAAAGTATTTTGCATAGTATTTTAAATTTCTACTTCCTAAAGCTATGTCTAGGTATACAGATAAATGTCTAATTCCAATGCTATGTCTAGGTATACAGATAGACAGACAGACAGATGAATGGATAGAGAGAAGACAGGCTAACTAACATTTCATAACTGGTAGACACTTTTGAGCTCTGTGTGTGTGTGTGTGTGTGTGTGTGTGTGTGTGTGTGTGTGTGTGTGTTCTAACCCATACAACATACATTTGAACAGACCAACTTCCAGATACTGACAAACAGATAAATACAAAACAGACTGACAAACAAACAGATAAATACAAACAGACATATAGACAGTCAGACAGACTAACCTTTTTGGACTGATATTCTTTTTGGGCCAGGTCCTGCCCAGCAGCAGTAGGGGGTTGCTCTAACTCTTCCTCAGCCTTTTTAAGATACTGCACTAGATTGGCCCTCTCTTTCTCATAGCTCTCCCACTCCTGTACCTTTTGCTGCAACACAGAGAATACAAAATATACAGGATACATTGTGTGACTTGTTATTGTGAATAAACTGCATTAAAAAAAAGGTATGCATTAACATAATTTCATTGAGATTCCAGTTGTTATCATTACAGCAATACTCTAATCTACAAACAGTCTTTATCAAGTTATAAAAAAAAAGTTCTGAAAAATACTGTACAATCTGGATATTAAAAATATATACTTATTTTTTTAAATTAGTGATGGCCATGACTGTACAATCTGGATATTAAAAATATATACTTATTTTTTTAAATCAGTGATGGCCATGAGCGCTTTTTTATATATGCTTATCTAGAAACAAGTGCATTACAATACAAATGTTAAATAGTTCTGATATTCAGCCTTATCTACTAGACTTGACAGCATGTTATATGAAAATGACTGATCAAAGGATAGCATGCACAAAAAGGAAGTAACAGAACAAGATAAGGTATTAAGATAAATAATCTGATCTTGCAATTCATCATAATAAAAGATTGAAGGACACATAATTCCCCCCCCCCACACACACACACACAGACACATAAAGACATCGATAATCATCAAACAGGTTAGATAGTTATGATTCATTCCAGGCAGGATTTGAACTCATGTTGCAAGTAACAGAATCCATCACCTAGTTCGCATGCAGCAGAGTCCTAACCGATATATGGCCATACACTCATCCCCAATAACCGATATATGGCCATACACTCATCCCCAATAACCGATATATGGCCATACACTCATCCCCAATAACCGATATATGGCCATACACTCATCCCCAATAACCGATATATGGCCATACACTCATCCCCAATAACCGATATATGGCTATACACTCATCCCCAATAACCGATATATGGCCATACACTCATCCCCAATAACCGATATATGGCCATACACTCATCCCCAATAACCGATATATGGCCATACACTCATCCCCAATAACCGATATATGGCCATACACTCATCCCCAAAGAGGGAAGAAACCAGGTCAAAAGTAAGGACTTTAGGTACATGAAAAATCACTCACTAAGCTATTCATATGAAAAAGTCCATAAAAGTCCATGTGTCTGGTCCATATATAAAAATATTCATTTTTTTTCATTCAACAGGAAATCAATAATTGATCCATACTTTATTCCTTCTAGCACTTACGCAACATGCAGATTTCAATATGGGTGTAAAAATGTAATGAATCAGCAAACTTGAAAAAAATGCATATATAATGCACCTACAGGGGTTGAATAATCTATAAAAATCCATTTGCCCAGTCAGACAAGTACTACAATTTTTAACTCATCCAGAATAAACTCTACTCAACCAGCTATTATAGAATTATAAAATTTTTAACTCATTCAGAATAAACTCTACTCAACCAGTTATTATAGAATTATACAAGCTGACAATGCTAATGACCTAAATTAGATTGTGTGAAAGGTTGTTCTGTAAATATTACACAATACACCTCCCATCTTGGTGTTGTGTTATAACCATATGTAATGAAACAGTGAAGATTTCTGAAACATTTCATCAAATTTTGGTTTCTTCTTTGGCAGTTAATCTAACCCGGCATCTGACATATTTTAGAATTAATGTCCTCCATTTGGTGAAAAAATCCACTTCATCCTTCACATTCTTCATTCTGCCATTCACTTTGCACATTTGCGCAAGCACCGTCTTGAAGTTAAAATTAATTTTCCGCACAGCCACTGATTATAATCTCACCTTCCAGAAATGGACCAAACTTCATGTATGCACAAATGTGAGGAAATGGCATCAATCGCAGAACCCCTTTAGTACACATGTTTTTCTGTTATAATTAATGAGCAGGATTTCCAAGCATATTCTTTTATATTAAACTACATCTGCATACTTTGGAATAGAGGTATTTTGATGAAAAAAGTATCCTATTTTTTAAAAATAGATTCCTATTTTTGTATGCACAACTTTGAACTAATTTGTGGAAGGTCTCATGCATAACTGCTTTCCAAGTGTGCAAAGCATAAAATTTGTGTGTAATTTGCACACTCATGCACCCTGGCAGCATCTCTGCCTCATTTAATCCTTTTTAGTATTGAAGAGTGAAAGCGAAACTCTTGTATAAGCTTGATCAAAACAAATGGAAAACAAACTTCCAGTGGAAAGTATGGACTTTCAATGAACAATGTCTGTAATATTTTTGACAGAATATACTTTTCATTAAAGAGAAACACAGCTCAGCCCTAAAATCAGCACTCACCCGATCAGCAAGTGACTGGAAAATTCACTAAACCACTGAAAATGTTCACCTGCCATATCAAGCTGAGCAAGTGAATTTTCAACCCCTGACCTTCAAGAAGAGCATCGATGATGATGATGCAAAAGCACAAGGGAGAAATAACGTATGGATATCTTACTGATTTCTTGTCGGATGAAAGCTTAGAGACAGACAGACTGACATGGTGTGAAGAATGCAAATAAAATTTTCTTTAATTAATTTTATTTTCGCTGTAAATTTGCACAACTTTGTGATTTACATCCTACTCTCAGCAACTCAGAGTTACCTCCCCTCTGTATCACTAGTTCTCTTACCTTGAGTTTGGTATGTTTAGCTGCTGCAAGTTGATCTGTGTCCTTTAGCTTCCGCTCCATATCCTGCAGCGTCTTGACGATGAACTTAGGTGCATTCTTGTCCTGCTGGAGTCGTCTGCCAGCCTCAATCTCTGCCAGAATGTTTGCTTTTTCTGTCTCCAGCTTACCCATCAAGCCCTGATATATATATATATATATATATATATATATATATATATATATATATATATATATATATATATATATATATAAGAAAACAATTTCATCTGATCTACTACAGGCTGAAAAATAAGCTCTCTGGCAACTGAGAAAATTTAAATTTTGCAGGGTAAATACAAAAATTCCTGTTACTTGCCACAAAATTTTACATGAAAAAGAAGACAATAATGAAATTTTACAGTACGATCAAAAAGAAACTCCAATTTCCAGGCAAGTAGCAAGCTTACAGATTTACCAGCAATAATACTGTCTAGAATTTAGCAGAAAGTCCTCCTTATGTCTGTACAGTTTCTGTAGTTGTTTACATTTCATACAAAAATTGGTTCTTGGACCAATAATTTGACAGATTCAGATAAAATGGGAATTACCAGTCAAAGAGACATTGGATCTATGAGTACATGTATGTAACATTTATTACTACTCACAATGATTTTAACTGGTTCAATATCAGAACTATAAAAATGAAGGGTTCTTTCTTTGTTCCCTTTTTTGTGGGAAAGAAAACTACAGTGTAACTTGACAGTTAGTACTTTGATGAACTTGTGCAGGTGATGCAAAACTATTTCAGAGTTCTTTCTTTGCAACTATCAACCAAACTTATCAATCAATCAAACTATAAATCAAACCGAAGAGTTGATATATTCAAAAAAAGGTCTGTAAAATCTAATGTGATAATACCAAGGAATTATGACTTAGGTTACCAGAGTATATTTCATATTGAAACAAGACTACCCTGAGAAACTATGACAGGTACAACTTTTTAAGTATGTATGTATCTATTAGTGTTAAACAGCACATCAGCACAATAATGGCTATATGGTGGCAATTAAAGGTAAAGTTATACAAATGTAAGTGTAAAGAATTGCATAAAAATCTTCAAGAAGATAAACCTTTCCAAAAAAAACATAAACATGAAGTACTACTACATAAAAGATAAAAATATAAATAAACAGAAATGCAAAAAACATAAGGAAGGTAAACTCTTCGAAATAAATATAAATATGAAGTACTACATGATCAAAGATAAACAGTAAAGACATTAAATTCTGTAAAATATATATAAAATAAAAGATCAAGGTAAAAAATATAAAATTCCCCAAATACAGGGTCAAAGTCTGTTATATAAACTGCACACCTTTAAAAACTCCAGGATATTCTCTGGCGGTACATGATCATAAAGTTCCTTAATTAAGTTCACATAAAAAAAAATACTTTTTCAAGAATAAAATACGCCTAATACATCATGCATGTTAAAAATAATCAAACATGAGTATACTATTAAAAATAATCAAACATGAGTATACTATTAAAAATAATCAAACATGAGTATGCTATTAAAAATAATCAAACATGAGTATACTATTAAAATTAATCAGTAGATTTGTATTACCTATACTAATCTTCTGTAAAGAAAACCTATCAATCATGTCAGGAATACAAAATCTACATTGTTACCAATAAAATACATATTACGACTCTACAATGTCAATCAAAAAAGTAATTTTACATTTTCTAGTCATCAGCTGTGTGAAATGTTTGATGTCATTATGGCTTTCTGTGCTTGATGAAAAAACAAAAATAATCACAAGACAAGAAAAATTAACTTCAACCTAGAATATTAGAATTTAGTGAACTGTAAAGATAAAAAGTCTCTGCACATTAGCTCAAATAGAATATGTCAAAAAAAAGTTTACAATGACGGCTGCTACAGGGTTTGGTTTACCAAATAATCAAGTTACTTGCAGAGTCAATAATTTTCCAGTCATCTAAAAAGTAAAACTGAAATTTAATAATTTCATATTTCCATTCAGGAAAAAAAAATCAAAGACTTTTTCGAGAAATAAATATCTAGCACAGTAATTTAACGAAGAAAATATACAAAACTGGGAACTGAGGAAAATATAAAGATCTATGACATGGGAAATCTTTTCAGTCTCACCAAACCTGTGAATTGAAATACAAGGTGGATCTTCTTTCTCTGTTTGATCAAACAACTTGAACACCTCAGTATGACAAAAATAATATAGGTCAGTCCTACCCACTTATATCGACATCACTTATGTCGACAAACCGCCTATGTCAACAAAAAAACAAAGTCCCGGTCCCTTGGTCTACTATTACTACCAAATTTGTCCTACTTATGTCGACGTCGAGATAAAAAATAAACGTACATGTCGACAGAAGCCCTTGGTCCCA
Source organism: Margaritifera margaritifera (assembly GCA_029931535.1). Taxonomy (NCBI): domain Eukaryota; kingdom Metazoa; phylum Mollusca; class Bivalvia; order Unionida; family Margaritiferidae; genus Margaritifera; species Margaritifera margaritifera. Next base: position 605,601 of record JAQPZY010001079.1, read on the forward strand.
GCTTGAACAATCCTTTGTTTTCTAATCATTTATGTCGACAAGCTGCCAGTTTCGACTCATACTTTGTTCAACAATTAGTTGATCTTGCCGCCAGCTTTAATTTTGCCGCCGACGGATCATTTATGTCGACAACCGGCCAGTTCCGACCTGTACTTTGTTCAACAATTAGCTGATCTTGCTGCTAGGCTTTAATGTCTTGATGGATTAAAAAAATGGCTTTTGTTTGGTCCTATAAAGTTGGCCTCTCGCGGCGACTTAAATAACACATGTACTCTTCATCAAAGCAAGCCGGTTACAATGTTCAATAAAAGCAATCCACCCTTCATTAAAAAAAATCATCACCAAACTTGAATAAAAGCATTGAAATCTGATCGATTGTTGCATTTTCCAAAGTGATCTGTGATTAAAACAAGTTCATTGTGCTATGAAAGTTTCCTTTTTTAACTTTATGTTTACGATGGCTACCAACGGCAGCGTAAAACGCAGATTAAATTTACAGTCTCTGGAAACTGAATATCTGGCTGTTAAGGAAGTTGAAGGTGGAGCATCTTGCAAAGATGTCTGTGAAAACTTTTCACTTAAACATAACACCCTGACAGGATGGATGATAAACCAACAAGTTGTTCTCCACCTTTTTTTTTTTTTTTTCTTTAACTGGTGGCAGACCAGTAAAAAAAACAAAAAGAAAAAAAAAAAAAAAGAACAACATGTTGGTCTAGATGGATGAAAGCTGCTGAGTCTATAAAGAAAGGTAAATTAATCATATCAGCCGCATATCTCTTGTTCAATTTTATGTCCTTTTCATGATGACTTCCGTAAATAAATATATGTTTTCATTTCCCTGTGAATAGCCCCATCCCCTTGGTAGCCTCAGTAAGATGGGAACATGTATTGTTTCAGGCTGACCAAAATCTAGGTCAATTTATGTACATGTACTTTGTAGCATGTAAATAACAACTATGCAACCATGTGCTACTGGCGACAATTAATATCGTAGTGAATTGTGTAGACGTGTTAGATCAAATGAGGACAACCATTTTTTATACATGTGTTTCCTATCAGGATGTGAATGATGCATACATTTTCTAACATGAGACCCGTACACGAATTCATGGATTTTTCATATACATGCACTTAATGCATTGTGGATTTTATTACACAAAGGTAACCAAAACGTAATTTGTCAATATAGAAGTGTATTTCACACTGATTTTGTCTTCATGTACTCAAAATTTCCATTGTTTGTTTTCTCAAAGTGTAAATCCTGCAGGTCCAAAGAGAAATGTGCTTTTTTCAGCCCCCCCACACTTATCTCGTATCTCGACATCTGCTTATGTCGACAATATTTCCTCGGGTCCGAGGATGTCGACATAAACGGGTAGGACTGTACATATATGACATAGCCACTATTAACTTTCTCAATGCTATCTTGTACTAGACACTCAACAAAAGTGACAAATAATTTACTAAAGAAAAATTCAACATGCAAACGGACTGAAGAAGCCACAGTAAATTATTGTATCAAGATTAGCAAAAGCTACAGAAGAAACGACCTGTCAGAATTAATTGAGATCACTGTGGAACCATGAAACTATTACTGCTTGTGCAGACTGACAAAAATTGAGCTCAACAAAAATTATCTTCTTTCAATGAATTAAGTCTCAGTTTGATTCTATTGTAAACAACAAAAATCAGAAAAAAAATAACATTTACTCTGATCGTTTAAAAATTTTAAAAAATTTAAAATTAACAATGGCAGTAACTTAAAATTTAGGCAATTAGTGACAAAAATGGTTTTAAAACTGCAAAGAAATTATAACCAAAAGCTAAATAATATTTTCCAAGCTTCGTTTACAGCAATCTAAATATCGTTTAGGAAGCAATTAACAAATTCCTTTATCTGCAAAAGAAGGCCAATCCTGAACTGCTGATAAATCATTTGAATTTGTAATGAACAGAGTAATAGCATGTATATGGTAGACTTCTAGGTTGTTATATTGTTTTTAATTTCCCGTTATAAAAGTAAAAGACAAGTGCATGTTTTTCATTTAGTGTATTTGTGCATAGCTGAATAATGGTTGCTTACCTCATGCTCCTGTAGGAATGCTCTAGCATCCTCAAGACCATCAATAAAAGGGTTGTCCATAACCATTTTTTGTGCTTCATCCAGCCAGCTGGAACGTTTGTCAATGTTATCTCGAAAATCGTATGCCTTGCTAAATATGGCTGATTTCTCAGAGGTTTTGTCCATGTGAGGCGTAAGACTACCGAATCTGGATAAAAGTTCACCCAGTTTTTTCTTCTCACGGGTTTTGTCAGCCTCAGGTGAGTCACGCATAAGTTCTTCAAGGTTTTCCTGTAGCCATTTGGCATCATCTGCATATTTATTCATATTCCGCATGGCTTTCTGTAAACAGTACATTTTAGAGATGAAATAAATGTACTCAAGCATAGACAATCACATAAATGTACTCAAGCAGAAACAATGGCATAAATATACTCAAGCAGAGACAATCACATAAATGTACTCAAGCAAAGACAATCTCATAAATATACTCAAGCATAGAGAATATTACATAAATGTACACAAGCTGACACAATCATATAAATCATTTGTGATGACAAAACTATCTCAACTGTTGTCATCATTCTAACACATTCTACACAACTCTACACCAGTGTCATGTCATTCTAACACATTCTACACAACTCTACACCAGTGTCATGTCATTCTAACACATTCTGGGTAGCTCTACACCACAATGTCATTAACATTTACAAAAGTTCTTTTCATCAATTTCATTATCATAATGTTTTTTACTTTCCACAGATCAAATTTCATATTGCATCACACAATGTGTCAGAATATCCTTTAAATATTATCCACATTTCCCATAAATATCCATTTATAACAAGTATACATACATTGCCAAAAATGATTAATAACTAGTGGAATGTGATGGAGTCATGGTAGAAGTTGATACGCAATAATGAAAGTAAGGAAACTGCATTTACCCACCTAACCACCCAATCCACCATATTAGAGGAATAAAAAAAAATTCAAAACATTTCACATATGAAAAAGACTATTTAGCAGTCATATTTAGTGCGCAAGAAATGATTTTCTTTTGGCGTTAAGAATCCCAAAATGTTACATCTGATTGCTTGAATTTACTATGCACTTGAAAACCAATTAAAAACTCAATAACTCTAATTTCATATTTAAAGATAACTAGCTCAACAAGTTCTTGCTAAACTCATCCTAAAAGCTTGCATTCCATACTTAGAGAAATAAGAATAAAACTCTTGGTAATTAACTAATTGTAATAAAACAACATGAAATCTAATCAGGATACAGACTTATCATTTCCCCATCAGCAACTCTTGGTAATTAACTAATTGTAATAAAACAACATGAAATCTAATCAGGATACAGACTTATCATTTCCCCATCAGCAACTCTTGGTAATTAACTAATTGTAATAAAACAACATGAAATCTAATCAGGATACAGACTTATTATTTCCCCATCAGCAACTCGTGGTAATCAATAAACAAGAAAATAATATTGAATCTGTCCATTGCAAGGTATGAAAGTTCCCTAATGCTGAAAACAATTAATTTATAAATGTTGCAATCCACAGAAACACCGTAAATTTCTCTGACAATGATGATTATTTGTTACCTGGAATTTGCTCTGCAGTTCTTTGTATTCATCACTGGTTAGATTTTCCTTCTGAAGATCTTGAATCAATCCCTCCACAGTTCCCACAAAGTTACCAAACTCATCCAGTCTGAAACAGCAAGACACATTGAACTAAAAAATTTTAATCATTTTTCCCTTTTGTAGTAAAATGCCTATGCTTCCTACACTTTGCAGTAAAATGCTTATGCTTTTTACACATTGCAGTAAAATCCCTATGCTTCCTACACATTGCAGTAAAATCCCTATGCTTCCTACACATTACAGTAAAATGCTTATGCTTTTTACACATTGCAGTAAAATGCCTATGCTTCCTACACTTTGCAGTAAAATGCTTATGCTTTTTACACATTGCAGTAAAATGCCTATGCTTCCTACACATTGCAGTAAAATCCCTATGCTTCCTACACATTACAGTAAATTGCCTATGCTTCCTACACATTACAGTAAAATGCCTATGCTTCCTACACATTGCAGTAAAATCCCTATGCTTCCTACACATTGCAGTAAAATCCCTATGCTTCCTACACATTACAGTAAATTGCCTATGCTTCCTACACATTGCAGTAAAATCCCTATGCTTCCTACACATTACAGTAAATTGCCTATGCTTCCTACACATTACAGTAAAATGCCTATGCTTCCTACACATTGCAGTAAAATCCCTATGCTTCCTACACATTACAGTAAATTGCCTATGCTTCCTACACATTACAGTAAAATGCCTATGCTTCCTACACTTTGCAGTAAAATGCTTATGCTTTTTACACATTGCAGTAAATTGCCTATGCTTCCTACACTTTGCAGTAAAATGCTTATGCTTTTTACACATTGCAGTAAAATCCCTATGCTTCCTACACATTGCAGTAAAATCCCTATGCTTCCTACACATTACAGTAAAATGCTTATGCTTTTTACACATTGCAGTAAAATGCCTATGCTTCCTACACATTGCAGTAAAATCCCTATGCTTCCTACACATTGCAGTAAAATCCCTATGCTTCCTACACATTACAGTAAAATCCCTATGCTTCCTACACATTACAGTAAATTGCCTATGCTTCCTACACATTACAGTAAATTGCCTATGCTTCCTACACATTACAGTAAATTGCCTATGCTTCCTACACTTTGCAGTAAAATCCCTATGCTTCCTACACTTTGCAGTAAAATGCCTATGCTTCCTACACTTTGCAGTAAAATGCCTATGCTTCATACTGGTTGATAACTAGTAGCTAGCTATTTGAATGTTTACATTCACCTTGACCCTATACACTTATTCCATACGAGTAAATTAGGTGACAAAGCATTTATGTCATTGTGTTTATGACATTACTGATGTCTGAAATGTTTATGGTATTTTCAACAACAAAAAATATAACTCAAACTGGCATCTAAACAAAAATTTGAGTTTATATAGAATGTTTTATTGTAGAATGAACTTTTCTCATTCATAAAAATGACACTAAAATTTAGGAAAATATTCTGAATTTATAAAGTCTGCACATGTACTAATTACTTTTTTATTATGGTTTTGACCAATATTGCCTAATTACACTGGTCTACAATTTTTTCGAAGTCGTCTGCTTCAGAGATAAAATGTGCTATTTATTAGGGATTTTGATGTGCTGAATTCAAATATGACAATTAAAACAACTGATTGGCTACTGTTTCCAAGATATTTAAGTTTTTACATTTTACGTCTATGTATCTTGTTTACATAGTATAGTTTTAATCATATATTGTAAACCTAGGTCTTTTCATGTGTTTATGATTGCTTTACATGATAATATTTCACCTGTCCCGTTTATGTAACACTTAAAAAAAACAGCAAAACGGTTATATAAATAAAAAATATATTGAAACAAGGCCTCATTTCTGTCTGTGTATTGTAATCCAGCAAGGCCCCATATGTGTGTGTATTGTAATCCAGCAAGGCCTCATTTCTGTCTGTGTATTGTAATCCAGAAAGGACTCTTTTTGTTTGTGTATTGTAATTCAGCAAGGTCTCATTTCTGTCTGTGTATTGTAATCATGAGGGTGGAGTTTTCTCTATTTTTATATTTATGGATATTATTTATTATATTGCTGTGTTTATTCATTGTACCACTATGTTACATATTCATTGTACCACTATGTTACATATTCATTGTACCACTATGTTACATATATCTGTAATACTATTTATTGTATTGCTATACTTATTCATTGTACCACTATGTTACATATATCTGTAATACTATTTATTATATTGCTGTGTTTATTCATTGTACCACTATGTTACATATATCTGTAATACTATTTATTATATTGCTGTGTTTATTCATTGTACCACTATGTTACATATATCTGTAATACTATTTATTGTATTGCTATACTTATTCATTGTACCACTATGTTACATTCATGGATATGAATAATTATATTGCTATACATATTCACTGTACCACTTGTTACATATTCATTGTACCATTATGTTACATATTCATTGTACCACAATGTTACATATTCATTGTACCACTGTCACATATTCATTGTACCACTATGTTACATATTCATTGTATCACTGTCACATATTCACTGTACCAGTTACATATTAACTGTACCACTATGTTACATTTTCATTCTACCGCTTATATTACATTTTCATTGTACCACTATGTTACATACATCTGTAAAGCAAAGATCTCAAGAATTTATAACCTTGGCATCGCTTATCTTGCCTAGGGTAACAAACTTTTTTAAAAAAAGAAAATTATATTGTTATTTTAACATCTGATACATGAAGCGACATCACTCACTTGGCATTGTATTCCTTCCACCTTTCTGGGAGCTGTTTAAGCCCCAAAAGTGTAGCATCTAGAGCCGTTTTCAGTTTTTGCCACCGCTCCATGTGCTCCTGATACAGGTCACGGAGGCTGTGATCTCGCTTGTCACGCTGTGCTAACTGATTACACAAGTCTCCCATCGTGTCTAAGCTTTTAATCATTGTCTTCTGGAAGTCACTATCATGAAACATTTGCTGGAAAGAAAGAATTTGGAATGCAACACAACACAGCACTATCATCTTAGTTACAAAGACTCACTGGCAAAAATAGGTTTTACCAAACAAATGTTTGCCTTGGTAATTCATATACTGAAAGAGCCTTAAAAGAATAATGGTAACACATTCACTTTGTACCTCTGTTGTCACAAGAATCTTTACAAAAGTTCCAGCACATGCAAGTGTAAGCAGTTATTCATCTAAGGTGACTGGCTTCTTCTCTATTTTTTTTCTCCTCTACTTCTGAGATCACCTCACACAAAAATCTGAGTTGGTGTGAATATCTTGTGCAAGTTTTTCAAGCTTGTTATGCAATCCACATAAAAATAAACAAGGTTCAGATTTATAAAGTAGGTAAGTCATGTACCCATTGGATGCTCCAATGGTCAACATGAATAATAACAGGTCCAGACAACTGGTATCCCAATAATCTCAAATTTACCGTATTTAGTGTTGTAATGGTGCCATACTGACACTCATGTCTAATTAATAAGTTGCCAAAATGTATTTAAAGAATTACATGCTCATTTCATCTGAGTAGTGTTATCAAAGATTAATGTGTACTTTGTATCAAAGATTAATGTGAACTTTGTGTCAAAGATTAATGTGTACTTTGTGTCAAAGATTAATGTGTACTTTGTGTCAAAGATTAATGTGAACTTTGTGTCAAAGATTAATGTGTACTTTGTGTCAAAGATTAATGTGTACTTTGTGCTTCATCTAAAATATATGATTATCGGAAGCAAAATAAAATGAAAAGTGTTATTTTGAAATTGCATTTGTCTAAATTCAAGCAGTGTTATTTCAAGAATGGTGTGATTTGCGTCTGATGGTGTGTTATAACATGGCTACTGGGCATTTCCAGCAGTATATTACTCAGGCTGTATGTTATAACATGGCTACTGGGCATTTCCAGCAGTACATTACTCAGGCTGTATGTTATAACATGGCTACTGGGCATTTCCAGCAGTATATTACTCAGGCTGTATGTTATAACATGGCTACTGGGCATTTCCAGCAGTACATTACTCAGACTGTATGTTATAACATGATTATGGAGCATTTCCAGCAGCATATTGCTGAGGCTGTAAATTATAACCTGGCTATGGAGCATTTCCAGTAGCATCCTACTGAGGTTGTGTGTTCCTTATGTGGGTGCAGTATTATATTGAAAATTCTGTTAACACATGTATCTTCACATTTATATAGTTAGAGCTGTATGTATTCTGTTAACTTGTGTTTACACAGTTATATAGTTAGCGCAGTATGTATTCTGTTAACTTGTGTTTACACAGTTATATAGTTAGGGCTGTACGTATTCTGATGTGTTTACACAGTTATATGTGTATTCAGCATTTAGGCAATGCTTTATTTAAATGCTGATTCATGAGTTGTGTTTAAGCCATATATATCATTTTGAGTATCTAGTGCTTAAGTTGTATTTTGCGTAGAGAATATTGCAAAACCTCTCATTTTAGATTATTAAATTTATTTAATTAAATAATTTCTGTTTTGGAATACCCAGTTACAAATGTAATATATGCCATTAATTCAATTACCCAAAACATTAATGTTATGTTCAATAAAACAATTCAAGATATACATTAGTGACACTTCATAAATTACACTTATACATTAATAAATATCAAATATATTAAATGAATTTATGAACTATATTAATTATGTCATTTGATAAAGAGAGTACTTTTGTAACCAATAAATGGTTTAATTATGCAGATGCATACCCTATGTTTGAGCAGTGTCTCCTTGACATTTTCATTGCGTGCCAAAGTCTGGTTGTGCATATTAACTGTCTTCTCTGCATTCTCCATATTCTTACAAAACTCGTCTTCCTCCAGGCTAAATTCTAGTTTGATCAATTTGATAGGAGCATTCTCTGTCACAGCCTGAAGTTGCAAAAGAACATATTTTGTCATTACATGTATTTTACTTATGTCAAGTCATTCAAGTGTGCATAAATGAGAAAAACCTAGCCTCACAGAAAGGATGAATTACTATACATGATACATTACCGAAAGATCATAAACTATGTATACATCTCGGCAGGATTATCTTTATTATCCATGTTTATATATTGTTTACCTACTGTGTTGACATATGGCTGATATGTACCAAGCAGTTCGATATCAGGCTAGCCTGGGTTGGCTGCCTCAGTGTGTCCTTGGGAAAGGCACTTAGCTCCCATTTCCTCGGCATGATATAGCCTATAATGTGCTAAAAGTGCCATTAAAACCAAAATCAAACAAACAATCTATTGTTTAAAAGGAAAGAAAATGTGAAACAGACATGATGCACTACCAAGACATAATAAACTTGTCTAGAAGGAAAGAGGCATCAATGCATATACACCTCTCCCTCAATAACTCTCGCACACTGGGGTCCAAAAACTTTGACCGCACTATAAGTGAGGGTGCGAGTTACCAAGGGAACTCAAAAAAATTAAGAAGGGGATGCCATCCCCACTGGACATCGAGAAAACCGCAGGGGGTGGGGTAATGGGACTGTTATATAGCTGAATACTCGTTTTATAATTGCATTGGGAATAACTGTCAATAAACTGTCTAATGTAGTTGTTGGCTTTTTGTATAAATTAGGTTTATTTTCAAGATACCCAACCTCTGAAAGATCGTTACCAACATTAGTCCAGGTGGTTTCAACAATACGTGTACGCGAAAACATTGTGCATTACATCATTGCTTTTTGTTGTTGCTGATCCACAACAAAACAAGATTCCTCTTTTTCATAAACTATCGACATTTATTTCGTAAAACAACCATCAACATCGAAACTCAATTTATTGTTCTATTAGTAAAATATGAATGCCGTGATTTCATTGCAAGTAATAGTGAAACTTATTTTCATCCTTGAGGAAAAATCTGAGTGCCAATTTGAAATTTTAAGTTCACTACAAACTCTGGAACTCGCTTCTCCGTAATGAACCATATCTGTGAAACAAAGCTTTTCATTTCACTTGGTTGCCTTGACTATCTTTGATCACATTTGTGAATGACTAGGTTAATTTAAGGTAGTTTAATTTTATTACTTACAGAATAATATTTATAACAGTGTTTGACTGATCAATTGAAATGAGTTGACCTGACACATGGCAGTGACTACTACTTCTTACGCAGGTATGATTTGCATACTTTTTAACTTTTCTTTTATTCCACCCCCTCTATTTGATTTGATACAAAAGACATAATTAAAATGATAATACAAAGCAGGTCTGAGCGTAACAACACAACAAATACTTACGCAAGTTGGAGATAAAAACACGGTCAGCACTTAATAAGGTTCTCACGGAAATGCTTGCAGACAAAGTTATGACGGTTGAATGAACTTTTTCATGTTTGAATACATGAGGGCATATTGCATTTATGATGATTATACTGAAACTGAAACAAAAATTTGTATTTATTTATTAAAGTGTTGCCACCAGTAGGCATTAGTGACATTTTCATTGATTGAAATTTCGTCGAATATTGTTATTTATCGTGTACTGAGAATGTTGTTATTTTAAAGAAAATTTTAAAAATATATGATTTCTTATTAAAAGTTGAGAATTTCATGATGTTGATTCAAATTTCCGGGTACTAACCACTGTTTTCGATGATAAAACAAGCGATACATCAAGGTTTTATTTATCAATTTTGATCGCAATTTTTTTCATGTTCAACAAATAGGGGCCAATGTTATAAGTGGGTTCGTGAGTTATCCATGTGCGAGTTATCAAGGGAGTGGTGTATGTAATATAAAAAACCAACACATCATAAAAAAGAAGAGGTCAGACTTCACAACAAGTGTTCCATGGAAACCAGTGTACCATCTGCAGATGATGTTATGATGATGCAGCTTCCTGCCCACACAGGCAAGACAGGAAATACTAACATATCAGGGTACAAAATTTAGACATATAATAATATTATCCCAAAGTTTTAATTTAATAAAACAACTCAAGAAGAAAATATGTGACTTTAAAAAAATGTAACCCAGGACCATAATACAAGTGCTTTGGTTGATAACGATGATGACAACATCATCCCCACATGAAAGCAACACCTATGTCTTACCATTCACAGGTGAAATAAAAACATTATTTCAAAACGATTTTGATCAAGCCAATATAGTTACATGGACAAAAAAGTGGTGGCATACCTTCCATCGTGCCTGTGTGTGCTCCATAGACTCAGTAAGAGGAGGTCTGTCCTCTTCCTCCATCACCATCAGTATGTCCTGGCATGCCCGCTGATACTCCTGAGGTAAACGATCCTCCACTCGTGCAAAAAATTGCTTGTGTTTCTTCAACTGGCTCCTTCGATCATCCTCTGTGTCATTTAGCACAGCCTCAGCTTGAGCAAGCCAATTTTCCAGCACCTGCTGCTTCTGTTGGTGTGTCCTCCATAGTCGTGACAGATTATCAAGGTTCTTCTCCCAGTTCTTTGATGAACTGACACAAGCCTACAAAGAGTGTTAAATTGTTGTATCCCCTGACATACTTTGATGAACTGACACAATCCTACAAAGAGTGTTAAATTGTTGTATCCCCTGACATACTTTGATGAACTGATACAAGCCTACAAAGAGTGTTAAATTATTGTATCCCCTGACATACTTTGATGAACTGACACAAGCCTACAAAGAGTGTTAAATTGTTGTATCCCCTGACATACTTTTAAATACTCTTATAGAACTTACATTAGATTCATAACTTTCTTTTTTCATCATATCATGTGATCAAATAATGATGCCAAATTTCTGACACTAATATAACATCAATGAAAGTTTACAAGAATTACCTGACTGTAGCGGCTTTAAGAGGTGTTTCAAACACTTATAACAAATAAGGATGGGTGGTAAAGAGGGTTAAATCATTTTCCTGTTGTGAGTTCATTTAATTGGTGATCCCAAAAAACAACAGTACTACAAACGGTACATGATATACCCATCTTGTGACCTTTTCCCTACAGCAAATGATACACCCATCTTGTGACCTTTTCCCTACGGCATGTTCCCTATGGCACATGATACACCCGTCTTGTGACCTTTTCCCTGTGGCACATGATACACCCATCTTGTGACCTTTTCCCTATGGCACATGATACACCTATCTTGTGACCTTTTCCCTATGGCACATGATACACCCATCTTGTGACCTTTTCCCTACTAACAACCTTGACCTTTGAACCACGAACTTGACTACTGTATGATATATGTGTTATTGAGCCTGGAGCTTCCTGTTCCAATTAAATTACGTATTTCCACATCTTTGCTTAAGAGATTTATTTAGTAGGATTTTTGTGTTAATTATTTTCTTAACGTATGTAACTATGATTTTCACATCGAATGTGGCATCTCTAGGAAAAAAACTGAAGTTGATGAGAATAATTTCACATAACATTACACATCAGGTTGATTTACTGATACAAATTTCTTTAAACTATAGTATTTATCTTTAAACAACATGTTTGATAACAGAACCTTTGATTAGTAACATCTTATTGTAAAGAAACATCATTTCAAGTTTGTAAGCCACTGAGTTTCTAAATGTTTTGATTAAACAGCATCGTTTGTGGTTACTGCAAACTATGTACAGGTTTCGACTTTTGGGTAAATGTTACAGACCTGATAAGGTGTGGGACTAGATAAAGTTTAATCAGAATATCCATAGGGGTTCAAAAGTGACAGCCTGGATAAAAAAACGGACCACTGATTAACAATATCCCTTGCTGTGACCTTGACCTTAAGACAGGCAAGATTTATTCTAGGACATGCAATTGTGGAATTCATGCTAATTTCTAAAAAAATCATGCCAAAAAACTAACGGAATACACAAAAATTGTGCATCATATTTTGAAGCACTATCATGAGTTCTTCATTAAATCCCTCCTATGTTCAGAAAGTACTTTCCTTTATTTCAAATGGAAGGAGGAATTACCTCCCTAAAATGTTCAGTTCTAAAATAGACGCTGGGCAAGAGCCAACTGAATATGCAAGACATTGTAAAGTCAAGATATATAACATGCTACAGTTTCATTACAATCTCTTCATTGGTTCAAAAGTTATACCTGTAAATGAATAGAGGTCACTGACTTCCATTTTCCCTTGCTCTGACCTTGACCTTGAAGCTGGGGGCATGGTTACGCACCATCTAGTCATGAATTATAATTGGTTAAAGTTTCATTAAAACCTCTAAAGTGGTTAAAAAATTATACTCTGGACATGGATGCAAATCAGTTATATTTTCCCTTACTATGATCTTCACCTTGAGGCAAGTTGTGTAGCTATAGCATGTGACAAACCATCTATACATGAAATATAATTGGTTGAAATCTCATAACATATCTTCCGTGGTAAAAAAGTTGAACTCTGGAAAAGGACACAAGTCACAGAATAACATTTTCCCTTGCCGTCACCTTGACCATGAGGGAGGGGCATGGCCATGCTATACAACACACAGTCTAGTCACAATATATACTTGGGCAAGGTTTCATTTAAATATCTTAATTGGTTCAAAAGTTATACTCCATACAAGATCACAAGTCACAGAAATACATTGAGGCAAGGGCATGGTTATGGTAAGTGACACACAGAAATACAATGAGGCAAGGGCATTGTTATGGTAAGTGACACACAGAAATACATTGAGGCAATGGCATGGTTATGATACGTGACACACAGAAATACACTGAGGCAAGGGCATGGTTATGGTACGTGACACACAGAAATACATTGAGGCAAGGGCATGGTTATGGTACGTGACACACAGAAATATGTTGAGGCAAGGGCATGGTTATGGTACGTGACACACAGAAATACCTAAAGGTAAGGGCATGGTTATGGTACGTGACACACAGAAATACACTGAGGCAAGGGCATGGTTATGGTACATAACACACAGAAATACATTGAGGCAAGGGCATGGTTATGGTATGTGACACACTGTCTAGTCATTATATATAATTGGGCAAGGTTTCAAGAAAGTCTCTCCAAGAGTTACAAAGTTATGGCCCAGACACAAAAAAATCTTAATACACCTGACTTGAGATGAATGTATAAAAAAGAAAAAGTACACACAAATCTATAACTGCTTCTACTTTCTTTGTTCTCTCCCTTAACTTGCAATATAAAGCACTAAAATAAATTTTGTTGCATTAGATTTCATTTTAATGTACAACTGAGGACTATTCACATCATTCATTAAAACATTTGTTTTTTCATTCATTTAATTGCTTTTAATGACTCATACATACAAAAAATTCAGATTTTTTTGTCACTATACTTTTGTTGAACTGTGACATACAGCAATATTTTCATAGAGACCACTAGTGAAAGACAGCTTTGAATTTCATGATAAGGATTATGAACTCAAAAGTTACATAGAACAGTATGTCTACAGCATCATAGAACAGCATGTCTACAGCCTCACATAACTATTTCTACAGTATCATAGAACAGCATGTCTACAGCATCATAGAACAACATGTCTATGGCATCATAGAACAGTATGTCTACAGCATCATAGAAAAGGAATGACTATGGCATCACAGAACAGTATGTCTACAGCATCATAGAACAACATGTCTACAGCATCATAGAACAGCATGTCTACAGCATCATAGAACAGCATGTCTACAGCATCATGGAACAGCATGTATATGGCATCATAAAACAGTATGTCTACAGCATCATAGAACAGTATGTCTACGGCATCATAGAACAGCAAGAAGCAGATGTTCAACTTGTGTTTGTGAGAACAGGTCACAAATGACTATCCAGAATCTGGATATATTTATCACTGTTCAAACTGACATCAATTTTCACCAATGATCCCATTCCATAGTACATCAAGCAAACACCAAACCATCGCATACATTTTCCCTTGTGGTCGATGTACACTAATTTTTCCGAGGCACAGGTAGGAAAGATTTGTTGCGTTTTCTCCACATATTTATTCTGTTATCATGACCAACCACCACCTAAAACTCATCACTAAAAATCGTTCTATCCCATCCATTCTGCAACGTCCATCCAAATTCCCCACCCCCACCCCCCAATCATTTGACCAAATTCTTTGACTTCCTGGATAGTAAGCTTCTTCTGTACAACACTTTTAAAATATCCCTCAAAATACAAACACCTCTGGATGATTTGTTTGCGTACTGGTATTGGGATGATTTGTTTGCATACTGGTATTGGGACTGACTGCTGTAATACACTTGTCAGAGCCACCAAACTCTGCCTCCAGTTTCTTTTTACAAGATGAAATAGGACCAGGTCATCAATACCAAGCTTTTGTGGCCGGTCACTTCTAAGGAGATTTTCTGCAGAACCTGTTGCCCTGAATTTTTACAAAATCTCACTATGGTGTATTGAGCTTTTCTCACAACATTTGCAATACTTTGAGTACTCATGCCTTCCACGTTACAGCGCAATAGGATGCTCTTTTCATCAGGTTTCAAGTCTTTATAGGTTTTCAGCCATTTTCTTCCAATGATATTAAAGTACCCAAAAATGGTACTTAGCAGGTGACTTATTGTTTTCTGGATAACCTTCCACTGGTGTTAGTATTATTTACTTACCATTAAATTTTTGCTCAGCTAAACAATAATGATATTGGGTAGGGTCTTATCACATAACTTACACCTTAATGCGATGCAAACATAAACATGATACAACACTTCTGTCTGGACACTGTAGCTGTGAATCATATTAGGATGGCATAGTTTGGTGCTAAAACAAGACAGGAAACAGGATATCAGGGCACATAATTTAGGTACATCGTAATATTACACCAAAGTATTAGTACAATATAACATCTGATACCAAAGTTATGCATCTTTTAAAAACCTAAAGAAAAAAATCCAAATATTGTTCATGCCATCACTGCCAGAGGAAAAGTTATATCTATGTCTTACTATTCAAAGGCATGTAAAAAAAAAGGCAACCTTTTTTTAGCAGTCACCAGCATAAAGTTTCTTATGAATGAAAACAACACATTTTTATTTTCTGATCGTGGTAGCCTATCTTACAAAGCAGTTGTGGAATTTATGATTTTTAGTGGAAATTTTTAAAATTCCTTGCCTTGCATGCATTATCGTTTCATTTGTCAAGAACATTATTTTATAATTCAAATTATGATGTTATGTTTTACACCGTCATTTATTTCATTACACCATAATCATGATATGACCTCTATGCTTAGGATAGCTCTTTTTTAAAATAAAAGAAAAACCAACCATGAATCTTTCATTGAGTTGCTCCATGGGCTCATCTACCAGGGCATAATTAACATTCTTCAGTTTCGGCTTGGTAGAATTAACTTTTTGGTACACCTTGTTCTTACTCTCCAGTATAGACTTCTGGTAAGTAACCTCTGAAAACAAGCCCTGAAAAGACCAAACAAGTCTGCATGAAGAAAATACATTCACAAAACTACATTCATGTTTTGTTCTGAATCCCTGGAAAGAACAAGTCTTATATGACGTAGGGATATGTCAAGGACGTTAGGTGGCGACATATTTTGAATGTCATATCAAATAAGTTCTTTTTCCTGACTAGGAACAAAACACGAATGTGGTTTTGTATTTATTACTTACAATCTCTTTTACATTTTTAAAAATATTTTTCGTTACACATTGTGGATGGAATCCAAAGCAGATTGGAATTTATACAAGTTCAATTCGGTGCAACTAAGAATATCAACAGAAAGACATCAGTGAAAACACCAAAATAGTTCTAATCTGAGTATGCGATACAAAAATATGGACTGAACATCTGAATTAAATGCTAGATCAATCATGTAAGATTAAATGGGAATGTAATAAATTAATATAGATACTGTATGGTAAGTCTTTGTATGATTTTCTTTCTGGTGAAAAACTTACTAAGAATTACAGTAGGTATGATGTGTCAGCTAATACTTGAAATATTTTAAAGAATTACAGTAGGTGGGATGTGTCAGCCAATACTTTAAATATTTTCAGCAAAAATGAATATGCATATCTGAACTGATTTCGAAAGAGACATCAATAATCTGGACTACATTAATTCAATAATCTGAACTACATTCATTCAAATGTCTACATCTCCAAAAGAAAATATGTAATGTTTTTCCTTGATGTAATGACTTGTTTATTAATTTGGATTCCTCATCAATTAAAATGGCAGGGTAGGGAAAGAAAGCATTCGGATTAATGGAGTTTCACTGTATTCTATTGTTTTCCTTATCCTCCTTGCATGACAACACTAAAGCAAGTGACATCTTGAGATGACATATCCCAGCCCCACCCCACCCCCCCAACAGTGACAGTCCCCCACTTGAGATGACATATCCCAGCCCCACCCCACCCCCCAACAGTGACAGTCTCCCACTTATGTAAAGACTCCTAATGAAAGTATCATATGGTTCAGCACTCTTCCTTTTTTAACTAATTATGCTAATATGCTATTGTCAAGTACTCAGTTTATATACTAATTATGCTCATACACTACTGTCCAGTACTCTCAGTTTATATACTAATTATGCTAATATGCTATTGTCAAGTACTCTCAGTTTATATACTAATTATGCTAATACACTACAGTCCAGTACTCACAGTTTATTTACTAATTATGCTAATACACTATTGACCAGTACTCTCAGTTTACATGCTAATTAAGCTAATATACTATTGTCCAGTACTCTCAGTTTATATATTACTTATTCTACACAATGCTTCCATGGAAACATAAAAAATACTGAATACAGAACATTCTAAGATCAAAAGGCAACTCTATGCAACTTGCTTGACATATGTACCAGGTTGGTTGAAATATCTTTAACACTTTGAGAGTTATGCTCCAGAAACAAAAATATTTATGGACAGATAGACAGTCGGATATAACGATAGCTATTCCCCCCACCCACATCCTATTACATGTTCGAGGGAAAAAAATGCAAGAAGACAATTATCTACATCCGTTGCCCCAGTTAAAAGATCAGGATGGAGACAAACTGATTTGTTAAAGTTTTCATATATAGGAAGTTTGTATCTACAAGGGAAGTGATATCATGAGATTTGCTCCAGAAATAAAAGTCCAATTGGTGGATAGATAATGAACACACAAAATGGACAAAAACATTAAAAATATTGAAACTGAAGGACTGTAAATAGCAAAAGGCACATTTACATCACTAGTATAATATGTGTACCTCATTTCACGCAGATATCTTAAATGGTTTTGAGTTTTCTCCTGGAAACAAAAGTGTGGATAATCGATGGATGGATGGAGAAGCAGATAAAAATATTGAAACTGAAAAATTATAAAAAAGCAAATGACACATCTGGACCACTAGTTTAATATGTGTACAAAATTCAGAGATATCTTGTTCAGTTTTGGAGTTATCCTCTGGAAACAAAAGAGTGGATAATGGATGGATGGACAAACAGATAGAAACAAAAATAATGAAACTGAAGAATTGTGAATAGCAAAAGACACATCTGGATCACTAGTCCAATATGTATATAAAGTTTCATTCTGATATCTTAAATGGTTCTGGAGGTTTGTTCTGGAAACTAAAGTGCAAATAATGGATGGATGAACACAAATATACTCAAAAACATTAAAATATTTAAACTGAAGAATTGTGAATAGCAAAAGGCACATCTGGACTACTAGTCCAATATATAAAGTTTCATAAAGATAACCTTAATGGTTTCATAGTTATGCTTCAGAAACTAAAATGTGTATGGACAGACAGATATACAGACAAATGGATTATGGACACAGACAGACAGATGGACATAGTGATATTACATACCTGAGCGGAGGGGATATAAATCCCGATTTATCATCCTTACTGATGTGCAGCAATTGTCTTCAAACAGATTCAGGGACAATGCATAACTGGATAAATTCTCAAGTACCTCGAGTCCCGAGTCTGCCAGTGACAAGAAAGCTGGGTTTTCCAACACGTTGATATTACTTCCCCCTTTTGTGGCATTATGTTGTGTGCTCTATTGGCACATTCTTGTCAGTATTAAAAATCTTATATATACAAGTGTTGAAAAAAACTGAAAATTAAATTCTAAAATACACTGAAATGGCTAAGTTCCAATCTCACCTTGTGCTTTTCCAGCCTGGCTTCACACTCCTCCTGTGTCCCATCCAGTTTGTGGGTTGCTAAGAGTGCTTCCCCCTTTTCAATCCAGGCCATCAGATCAAGGATTCCAGTCTCAAGAGATTCAATGTTAGGCAATATTGCTTTGACATGCTTGATCCTCTCAGGAATTTCTTTGCGGAGCTGAACAATAACCTCTTTCTGAACATTAAGTGTCTGAAGCATGTCTGTCACAACTTCCTGTGTACTGTCCTTGACTAGAGACTGGGCTGTCTTTGTTGTGACCTTGAAATCACTCTCCACTGATGGCAACTGGTTACCACAAGTCTACAGAATGGACAGATGAAATAAATCAAATTAAATATCATCCATACATCAAAATTAGTAACCTGATATTTTCAAAAGCTACCCAAGCACACATAACAATGCACAAAAGTGGTATACTTGTGTACATGAGTCAGTAACACTTTATCACTGCATAAATAGGTACAAAAGTAATAGAGAAACACATATCTGAGTCACTACAAGAAACATATCTGAGTTACAACAAGAAACACTTCTCTGAGTCACTACAAGAAACTCATATCTGAGTCACATTAAGAAACACATATCCAAGTCACTACAATAAAGAGATGCTTCTCCATCTGGTAACTATAAGTGTCATGTGTCTTTTGATCCACCTAATTTTATCCCATATTATTTGTCTATTCATTATTTTTGGTAAATACACAAATAAAAAAATTCTGAAAGTAAATGGTGATAGATTTTACTCAGTTTAAATGTTTTTTATTTCCTCAGGTAAATGTATGGAATTTTTGGCAAAATTCAAGGAGTTTTATCAGCAAATTCAAGGACTTTTCTAGGCAACATACTATATTCAAAAATTGTTTCAAGGTTGTATGAACCATGGTTAAAGCAATTCAGCAACCATCTCTTTTAATGCAAGTCTTTAAGATATAAATGATACAGTCAACAAGTAAGGACGATTGTTTCATACTGCCTGCCCCAATGAAATACATTTTGACATATAAAACTAACAATTGTCCAAACTACATTTTTACTTCTCATTTTAAATTCAGAACTCAAAGTGGAAATGTAGGAGGGTATATTTATTTAGGATAACCATCCATATTAGTTCCAAATTTAGGTGCTTTTAATTATGTGTGTAAAATAAGCATATTCTTATTAATTAATATATTTGCATCAATTAACATTTTATTATTAATTACCATATTCTTATCAATTAACACTAACATATTATTATCAATTAGCATATTCATATCAATTAGCATATTCTTATCAATTAACTTATTATTACCAATTCACATATTCTTATCAATTAACATATTATAAATTAACATATTCTTATCAATTAGTATATTTATATCACTTAGCATATTCTTATCAATTAACATATTATGATCAATTAGCATATTATTATCAATTAACATATTCTTATCAATTAACATATTATTATCATTTAACATATTCTTATCAAATAACATATTATGATCAATTAACATATTATTATCAATTAACATATTCTTATCAATTAACATATTATTATCATTTAACATATTCTTATCAAATAACATATTATTATCAATTAACATATTATTATCAATTAACATATTATCAATTAACATATTATTATCAATTAACATATTATTATCAATTAACATATTCTTATCAAATAACATATTCTTATCAATTAACATATTCTTAGCAATTAGCATATTCTTATCAATTAACATATTCTTAGCAATTAGCATATTCTTATCAATTAGAATATTCTTATCATTATGAAAACAACTTTGTGCCATACACATAATAAACCATTTACATTTGTTATATTTTAATATTTGGCAAGTAGAAACAAATTGAGGAATAAAATTTTCTTCTACAACATCGTGGAAAAAAAGCAGCAAATTTCAAAAAGGTTACTAACATCAAGTTGATTGAGATGCTCTTTAAGATCTGCATGTCTACATGGGACTTCATGCACCATGAGTTCCTCTGCACTCTTCAACCACTGAGTGAGTCGCATGATCCCATCCTGGTATTCCTTTCTAGCCTTCCCAATCACCTCCACCTGCTGGAAGTGCTGGTGTTTATCTAAAAGGTCCTTGAAACGTTTGTTTATCATCTGTAATGTCAGTCTGATTTCTGCTGCAATTGGTTCATCACAGGTCTCAATGAGGAATTTTCCAGCTTCATTAATCATCTTCTGTTTCTCTTCATATGGAGCCATGTCAGAAAAGAATTGCTGAAATCAGAAAGAAATACATTTGTCATCCAAAGACCAGACCAGACATTTCTTGAAGAAATATCTCCAATAAAGTAATGAACAATCTACTGTTTCACGTTGTGCATGCCCTATGCATCTCGAGTTACAAGGAAACAAACCTACCACACTGTCTTTACTCACAAGTGTCAACACTGCCTCAAACGATCTTGATGATCGTTCCATGCATGCATTATGCAGAACTATAAACTGGTCTCTACTCAAACTAGAATTCTGTGTTTTGCTTCCTCATTCTGACTACCACCCAGAAATCTGAGCCTTTTTTTTATGTCCCTGAGGATAAGGACTGCCCTGGGGACAAAGTTCTTGGGGGTAGGGAAACACAATAGGGCATGACCCCTTAAGGGGTTTCAGTCTGACATGAGTTGACACTGTGGTCATAAATCACATGCTAATTCTCAGACATTTGAGACAAACAATTTTCATATGTGTAAAATCTCCCATACCCCAAGCCCAAACCCCCAGGAATAAGACAATGGTTCATACAGCTCTAGAAAGTTGTTGCTCAAGGACATTTCAATGAGTTTTCAATGACATTCAGAAGTTTTAAAGGAATATTATTTATTATGGAAACTTAACTTTCTATATATATGTTACTTTATGACTAAATAAATGGGAACAAAAAGGAAATAAATACAGATACCATAACTACATAACACATCACTACATCAAAGGGATACTACTCCATCTAATTAACATCACTACATCAAAGGGATACTACTCCATCTAATTAGGTGGCAGGGGACAGTTTCGTAAATTGGCCCCTGTCAAATTTCTTAACCTCAAGCTATGATGTGACTTTTTGAGCTATTATTGTGAATTAGTTGTTTCGGGCTTGTGTTGTTCTTCAAATTGATGTGAGGCATGTACACCTCCCATTGTCAGTTCACAGTATGTAGACAGTGAAATACCAATAGTCGGCTAGGAAGCAGAGCAAGCCACCCATAGTAGAAAACATGCGGATTCAAGGCAAGAAGAATATCTCAAAAACGGCTTGGATGGCAACTATTTGAATTGCATCAAGCTGTTTAGTACACAATGTTCTGCGGAAAAATCACCTAGGAAAAGGGCTTGTGTTTGCACTGTGAGCATCACTTGGTGTCAAAAATGACCTTCGGACGTGAAAAATGCAGGTATAAATTTGGGGTTGGGGTGCATAAACTTCTTCTGCTATGAACTGCCATTGACTTGTCAGGTCAAGTGAATACTATTTTTATGCTTTGTTTTAATATAGCTATCCAAAAATATGGACCTTTTTGACCTCATTTGTGTATTTTATTTTTTATGATTTTTCTATATTAGGCTAGTGGATGCAGCATTAAATTTGTGCATAAAAACTGTCCCTTGAACCCTTAACACATCACTACATCAAAGGGATACTACTCAATCTAATTAGCACATCACTACAGCAAAGGGATACTACTCCATCTTTTAACTACATGTCAATTACTTGATCCACCCAATTTTATCCCATTTAATTTATTTCTTCATTATTTTTGGAAAATATGTTTGAAACAAATTATGAATGTAAAATGTGATATATTTAATTCAGTTTAACATTTTTTATTCCCTCTGATAAATTCAAGGAGTTATGGGAAAATAAAGGAGTTTTTCAACAAATTCAATTACTTTTCAAGGATAAAACCAACTTCTTAAAAATTCGAAGAGTTTTTGAAGCATCCCCTCAAATTCAAGGACTTTTTAAATTTGTATAAACCATGAAGATAAAAATCTTAAAGTGATGGCACAATCTACCCTTATAGGTTTGTTTCGTGTGTCTAGTTTTACCCGTGTAGGAAGAGTTCAAGCACATAATGCATGCACATATGTACAAATGGACAGACTGTTTTACTGTATCCCTGCACTTTTTTGAAAGTGCAGGGATAATACCTTCCATAATAAACACACTGGAACCCTTTACAACAAATGAGATCCTATGAAATATATTCATTAAATCATACTCTTTTTTACAAACATGAAAAAATGCATATACAATACTTAAATTCAGATATAAATCATTGTTTCATTATTCCCAGGATTTTTTAAAAGTTAACTTAATTGTAAAACAGGTCCCTTATAAATGCTACAAAATGTATTCCATGGCTCATGTTATGTTATAACCATGAATAGGCCTACAGACCTTTACCTCACAGACTACTATTCTTGTTGAACAGGTCTACAGACCTTTTACCTCAATGCCTACAGTTCTGGTTTTCTTGGAGAGAAGACAATGACATAATATCAATGACATAATATACGGAGACTAAAGTAAAACAGCTGAATTTGTTACAACTGGTAGTTGTTTTGCTTAACAAGTAAAAATGATTGTAATCAATAGACAAATACATAAAATAAGAATTTATCACATGCTATTATACATAAAATAACAATTCATAAAATGCTAATATACTAAGGTTTCTACAGAATGATTTAGGAAGTTACTGAGTTGCATGAATTTTTCAAACTAAAAAGTCAACACATCATAAAAAATCTAAACAAGAGTACCATGAAAGACACAATATGCACCTAACCTTTGGTTAGTAGTCCTCGATGCAGACTCTAATAGGGCATGGTTGACTCAGGAGATTATGGACCAATGATTTGCAATAACCTGGACATTTGGATGAGGTATGCAGTCTTGAACTAAACTTACTGTGCAGAAACCATTATTTTCTTATCATACTTACCATTACCACTACTTCAGACTTCATATGCCTTTATTACCTTAAGTGCATTATATCCATCAACAAAGTTTGGTCAAAGAACTTACACTAGTGCAAGAGTTGTTCTGCAACACCCATATTTCTTTGAGTCACGATGACCATGACTTTTGACCTTTTGCCACAAAAACCAAAAGGCTTCTTTCATGCCTTAAATGAAAGCCCCCCTCATAATTTGGTCAAGGTATTTGTTCTAAAACTAAAGTTATTATGTAAAAACCATTTTCTTCTTTGCTTTGAACTTTGATTGTTTGACCCCAAAATCAATAGCCATCTTTCTGGCTTAAAATGTTAGTCATTCACAATGTTTGGTCCAGGATGTCTGTCATGTCAAGCCAATGTTATTGTGCAGAAACCATTTTTCTTCTTTCAGTCACAGTGACCTTGACCTTTGACCTTTCAACCTCAAGGTCAGTAGGCTTTTTCCCTACCCAAGTCAAGTCAGTCATGAAGTTTGGTCCAGGTCTGTGATGTTGAACTAATGTTATTGTGCATAAACCATTTTTCTTCTTACCTTTTAAGTCTAAACCCTCCACAAACTTTGGTAAAAGGTGCATGGTCTAGAACTAAATGTATTATGCAAGAACTATTTTTCTTCTTTTATTCACAGTGACCCTGACCTTTGACCTTTTGATTCCAAAATTGATAGGCTTCTTTCCTTCATCAAGAAGAACTTACCTGTAAAGTTTGGTGAAGGTAAGTGCTGTAGAAAAATGGGAAAAGGAAATGTAATTGCAAATACGGACTGGAAAATAGCATAAAACACGCTGCCAATAGGCAGAAATATACAAATTAAATAAGTGCAACAAACTGAATAAATTTCATGAAACATACACAAGCATCTATAGTAACAGATGCAAAATGCAGTCTCAATTTTTTTTTTACAAACCATAATGACACTAATGTAGACCATGACAGACAAGAGTTCAATTGTTTCAGCAGATAAATGAATTTCAATGTGTTTGCAGATGATGGCCTATGCCTACACAACTCCTGTACAAATCGGTGCCATCTTTACAAGTTATTTTGGGGTACTTTTCTAAAAGGAATGGTATGACTGGCATTAGGTAATTATTTGGAAATATTTTCACTGACATAAGAGCTAAATTAATGAATATATAACACTGTACCAGTTTTACCACAATGACTTGCAAAATAAAATTTTCCACAATGAGTTATAAAAATGGCAGATTGGTACAAGATTTTCTATGTTTGCCATTGTTTGCTACAAAGCATGCTTTTGAATGAAATTGAAATAAATTTATCTGCTCAAAATAAGAGCTCTCATGTTGTCAAGGTTTGAAGCTATCATTTTTAATTTGGTGAAGTATTTTTTCTGACATACAAACATTCTTCCTTACCTTTTTCTCCTCAGTAGATCTGGATGCCATCATTTCTTCTGCCTCCTGAAGCCAGCCAATCAGAATGTCCAAAATGGAATTGTATCTCTTCCAGCTGTCAATTGTCTCCTCCAACATAGACTGGACACTTTTGATTTCTACAGAAACTTTTTTCCATCTTGCAGTCACTTCATCAAAATAATTGTTCATTTTTTCCACTTCGTTCCTGTCTGTTCCCTGTTTTCTGTATGTTTCTGCTTTTGCTTTACATTCCTCATGTGTTTTGTCATAGTTTTGGAATAGTTTACCATGGTGAACAAATGTCTGCAAAAAAAACAAGAAGATGCCAAAGTGGGGGAAGCAAGGGGCAAGAAACCTGGATTAGTACAATACTTTCTGACATTTCATGGATTTTAAAAAATTTAGTAATGGCAGCCATATTGTATGGCAGATCAGCATCATCTGTGCAAACCTGAATGACCTTATGCCAGAGTGCTTTCTATAAAATTTGGTTAACTTAGGTGGACCAGTTTTTGAGAAGAAATTATTAAAAAAAATTTTGTTATTTTAGTAACAATGGCCATACTGAATTAGGAATCATCCACATTGGTGCAAAATTTAAAATATTTTATCTGAGGATGCCTTCTGTCAAATTTTGGTAAAATTCTGCTGAGCAATTATTGAGAAGAAATGTCATTTTAAGTTTAGTTTTTACTATTTTTGGTAATATGGCCCAATTTGATGGCAGATCAGTGATATTTGTAGAAACCTGAAAGGCTTTCATGTGAGGACACATTTTTGTCAAATTTGGTAAAATTCTATTCAGCAGTTTCTGACAAGTCGTGTAAAGATTTTCCTATTTTTCTTTTGTAACAGCAGCCATATCTGAAAGTGGATCAGCATCATTTGTACAAATTTAGAAGACCTTCCATGACAGGATGCTTTCTTTCATATTTGGTCAAACTCTGTTCTGCACATTTTTAGAGGTAGTAGTTTAAAGGTTTTTATAATTTTAGCAATGGCTGTTATATTTCGTGGTGGATCAGCTTTATTTGTATAAGCTTAAAAGGTCTTCATGCTAGATTGCTTTCAGTCAAATTTAGTCAAAACTGTTGAGCAGTTTTTGGGAAAGCTGTTTAAAGATTTTACTATTTTTAGCAACTGTGGTCATATTTATTGGTGGATCAGAATTATTTGCCCAAATATGAAAGGTCTTCATGCCAGGTTGTATTCTGTTGAATTTGGTCAAAGAGAAGATTCAAGTCTATAATTTATTGCAATACCAACCGCTATAACATTTCCATTCCATGCTGATGAGAAGAGATGACCAATAATTTATTGCAATACCCACCTCTATAACATTTCTATTCCATGCTGATGAGAAGATTTGAGTCTATAATTTATTGCAATACCAACCTCTATAACATTTCCATCCCATGCTGATTAGAAGATTTGAGTCATTACTTTTTATTGCAGTATCAACCTCTATAACATTTCCATCCCATGCTGATGAGAAGATTTGAGTCTATATTTTATTGCAATACCAACCTCTATAACATTTCCATCCATGCTGATGAGAAGATTTGAGTCTGTAATATTTATAACATTACCATATCAAACATTATGTGTCTTCACTTTTGTAAAATTACAGATGTTAAGTTTGTGGTCATTTATTTCTGTAACATAGCTTTCCATAGTTCTTGGCAGGTTGTAGAATTCACTGAATCACATTATCCCAAATTTATTTCCTCCTAAATACTGTAACTCAAGAAATTTTGATACAGAAAAAAATGTTCCTGAATTAGCTAGGAAACCCCAAGTCATATTTAATGGTAAACACAAAACCTGACTGACCAAGTCATATTTAATGGTAAACACAAAGATTTTTTTGTAATCAAGTCATATTTAATGGTAAACACAAAGATTTTTTTGTAATCAAACAGTTATGGTTCCATATTCATCCATATATTTTTCTTATTAATGAAGTCACTAAAAGTAAAATTGCCAAAATGTTACAATTTACAAAATCTCATATCTTATTTCTCACACATTATACCTGATAATCCACTAGAAGTTCTTCAACACTTTCTTGACGTCCATATTTGACTGTCCAGATTTTCAGTTTGGCCTCTGTTGCCACAAGAAAAGCCAGTAGTCTGTATTTAAGCTGTTCATACTCCAGTCTGTGTTCTCGTAATGGAGCCTGCTTGCTGACAACTTGTAATCTTGCTGCAAGGTTTTCAAGTTGCGGCCCTGGAATAGATTCTCCCTCATATTTTCCTGCGCGTTTTACTTGCAAAAAGAATTTCTTATGGCCATCTATATCTTTGAAGAAAACCTGAAAAAACAATGACATACAACTAACTTATTGACATTTATTTTCACTGCATTTAACAATGACAAATAAAACAAATGAAATAGAGTACATATTTATCTAAATCAATATTAACAATTATACCATATAATAAGCAATGAGCATGCCAATAGCAAATTTGACCTGCTATCTTAAAAGGATTTGTTAAGCCATCTATAGTGTTCTGATGAATTTAGGATATATTAAGGAATTAAGTTTTTAAAAGATGCAATAAAACAATCTATTATAATCAATGATCAAAGAAGTTTGACGGAAAAAAAAGAAGCTTACTGAGAAATAAAATTACATTGTATTTTATATCTATCAATTGTACCACAGTAATTGCCAAAACACACCTCATCATCACAAATGTAATCAGTTCCCCCCACCCCCCACCCCTTTGCGGTCCACAAAGAGACACATATCCATAGTAAAGTTAGCTATAATGAACTGATCTATACAGATACAGTATGAAGGGACCCATAAATTTTTTTATAACACTGGACTAATATGTCAGTCATCATATACCCTGTGTTCCTGCAGAATTTTTCCAAGTTGAAAGGCCATTTCTTCTGAATTTTCCAGCATTTCTTCCTCTTGTGCCAGAACTTCTTCTGCCTGGTTTAACCAGTCTCCAAACTGACCCAGTTTACCCGGCAGACTGGAATCCAGTTTCCAGAGCCACATGCGCGTCTTCCGTGCCACCTTGCGCCATTCAGTGTCCAGCTGCTGCCAGTGATCATGTGTAAGCCTGGATGTCTGACCAGTTTTAATTTTCTCCCCAATCTTGATGTATGTCTGCTCTCGTCGGTCAAGTTCAAGTTTGAAAGCTATATAATCCTAAAATTGAAAAAAGTGATTTAGTAACATCATTTGTTTACATTGTTCTATAATGACCATAAATACATAATTTTTCTCAGTGTTCTATAAAGGTCTTAAATACATCTTTTGTTTACAGTGTTCAATAAAGGATTTAAATACAACATTTGTAACCAGTGTTCTATAAAGACCTCAAGTACACTTGTCCAGTGTTCTATAAAGGCCCTAAATACATCATTTGTCCACAGTGTTCCATAAAGACCTCAAGTACACTTGTTCAGTGTTATATAAAGGCCTTAAATACATCATTTGTCCAGTGTTCTATAAAGACCTCAAGTACACTTGTCCAATGTTCTATAAAGGCCTTAAATAGATCATTTGTCCATAGTGTTCTATAAAGACCCCAAGTACACTTGTCCAGTGTTCTAAAGGCCTTAAATACATCATTTGTCCAGTGTTCTACAAAGGTCTTAAATACATCTTTTGTTTACAGTGTTCAACAAAAGCTTTAAATACATCATTTATCCAGTGTTCTATAAAGGGCTTAAATACATAATTTGTGTGTTCTATAAAGGTCTTGAATACATCTTTTGTTTACAGTGTTCAATAAAGGCCTTAAATACATCATTTGTAACCAGTGTTCTATAAAGGCCTCAAGTACATAATTTTTGTTCACAGTGCTCTATAAAGACCCTAAATACATTATTTGTCTACAGTGTCCTATAAAGGTCTCAGAGACATTATTTGTCCAGTGTTCTGTAATGGTCTTAAATCTCTTTAAAATGGGTGAGATGAGATTCCATGACATAAAGTGATATCTTTACAAAAAGAGCCGATTTGTATGGAAAGTGTACATATATGCCTCATACATATGCACTGTATAGAAAGTGTACATATATGTCTCATACATATGCACTGTATAGAAAGTGTACATATATGCCTCATACATATGCACTGTATAGAAAGTGTACATATATGCCTCATACATATGCACTGTATAGAAAGTGTACATATGTCTCATATGGAAAGTGTACATATATGCCTCATATATATGCACTGTATGGAAAGTGTACATATATGCCTCATATATATGCACTGTATGGAAAGTGTACATATATGCCTCATATATATGCACTATATGGAAAGTGTACATATATGTCTCATACATATGCACTGTATAGAAAGTGTACATATGTCTCATATGGAAAGTGTACATATATGCCTCATATATATGCACTGTATGGAAAGTGTACATATATGCCTCATATGGAAAGTCTACATATATGCCTCATACATATGCATTGTATGAAAAGTGTACATATATGCCTCATATATATGCATTGTATGGAAAGTGTACATGTATGCCTCATATGGAAAGTGTAAACATATGCCTCATACATATGCACTGTATGGAAAGAGTATATATATGCCTCATATGGAAAGTGTAAATATATGCCTCATACATATGCATTGTCAACAATGAACAAACATTCATAAAAATGTAATGAAATGAGGAAAACAACTTTATATTACAAGATTTGGGGATGGGTTTTTTCATCATTTTCCATAAAGATTTTATTCCCAAAACAAGTAGCAACTGCTACAAGATATGTAATATAAAACATGGGTTCCATGAAACACTGTATTAACTGCAATCAGGACACTTGTGTATTTTATGACTTAACTTTGACACAAAATTTTAATATTGTTGAGGACAACTTCAAAAGCATTGACCCAAGCAAATTATACTTATTTCTAACTACATGCTAATGCAAGCTAGCCATCAAAGCAAATTTCTTCTACCAACCATGTATTCCTGTTGTCTGTCAGTGACAGGTTCTTCTACAATTTTAAGAACATCATCTGCTTCCTCAGTCAGCCATTGCATCAATTCTGTGTATTCTGCCATTTCCTGTTCTGCTGGAGTCTTGATCTTTTTCCCCAACTGAAATAGTCAAGTAGCATAGATGATCTTTATATAGGTTTAAATTAGATATACTATTTATCAAACAAATTCAATATAATTACAATAATATGCCTCAAACTGCTTGCAGAAAGTGGCATAGTGTATCAGTCAACAAATATTATAAAGATCATTTCTTATGAACACAAGAATGACATTGATTTATTATATTAATGCTATGATTTCACCTTAAAGTAATAACATTGCTATTCAACATCGCTGTGTGTTCAGTCACAGTGTGATATGTGCTGTTAGATGATATAATGCTAACAAATGTCAACATTATTTGATACACAGCAGGTCACTGTGATATGTGCTACTTGCTACATGACATAATCCAAACAAATGTGAACATTATGTGGTATGCTTATGTCACAGTGTGATATGTGTTGTTTGTTACATGACAATGCTAGCCGATGTCAACATCATGTGATACACAGCAGGTCACAGTGTCATATGTGCTGCTTGCTAAATGGCATAATGCTAACAATGTGAACATTATCTGATACACTTATGTGACGTGTGATATGTGGTGTTTGTTACATGACATAATGCTAACAAATATCAATGATATGTCATACAATTATGTTATAGTGTGATATTTGTTGCCTGGTACAAGACATAATGCTAAAAAATGTCAACATTATGTGATACACAGTGGGTCACAGTGTGATATGTGTTGTTTGTTACATGATATAATACTAACAAATGTCAACATTATGTAATACACAGCTTTATCTTTCTAATTTTTGTGCAATTAATTTTAACATTTTCGAAGCAATACCTTCTGTTGGCACTACATAGCCACTTTTGTGCCAAGGTGCCATAAAGCCCTACTATATACATACATGTAATACATAGCAGGTCACAGTGTGATAGCTTGTTTCATTACATAATGCCAACAAATGTTAACATTATGTGAAACACTTGTGTCACAGTATATGTGTTGTTTGTTACATGACAATGCTAAGAAATGTCAACATTATGTGATACACAGCAGGTCACAGTGTGATATGTGCTGCTTGTCACACGACATAATGTTAACAAATGTGAACATAATGTGATACACTTGTGTCACAGTTTGGTTTGGTTTTATGGGTTTAACGACATTTTTCAGCACATGATAGGCTATACATGGCAGCCAGTATATCTGGTGTAGGAAGAACCCAGGAAGAACCACCGACCCATGGGAAGCTACTGGCAAAGTTTCTCACATAACCACACTGGCCGAGTCCGAGACTCGAACCCACATGGACAGAGGTGACATGGCAATGATCGGTAAAGGCAAGCGCCTTAGACCACTTGGCCACCCAGGGCCCCACTTGTGTCACAGTGTGATGTGTTATTTGTTACATGGCATAATGCTAACAAATGTCAACTTTATGTGATAGACAACTAGTCACAATGTGATATGTGTTATTACATGATATAATGCTAACAAATGTTAACATTATGTGATACACTTATGTCACAATGTGATATGTGGTTTGCTACATGACATAATGCTAACAAATGTCAACATTATGTGATAAACAGTGGGTCACTGAGATATGTGCTGCTATAACATAATGCTAACAAATGTGAACATTATGTGATAGACTTAAGTTAGTGTGATATGTGTTGTTTGTTACATGACATAATGCTAACAAATATCAACATGATGTGACAAAGTAAGTCAGTGTGATATGCACTGTTTGTTACATGATATATTGCGAACAAATGTGAACATCATGTGATCCACAGTGGGTCTTGCATAAATATTCATCAGATGTAATATGCCATGAGCTGCTTGCAGCAAGTGTCATGTTTATATTATTAAATAGGTTTCACATGACAACAAAATCTTGTGGTGTTACCTTATGACACTTACCTCAATATTACCTTTATGTATTATTACAAAAATACTTAAGTAAACATACAGCAGGGTCCTCTCCAGCCTCAGGGTATGCCTTGAGGAATTGGGCAACATAAGTCATCACAGATCTTTCATCTGGCTTCTCTACATCCACATCTATAACATAGAAACTCAATAAATATCTAAAAGCTAATTAAAAAGTAAGGTAAACTCTATCCATTACTAAGCCTGTAATTCCACAAAATACCTCAAGACAACACTAATTTCATTAAGGATGATAAAGGAAAATTAAGCCAACTTATGACTTATATATGCTTCAAAAAATGTAAACAATTAAATGCAATTATTTAATTTCTGATAAATGAAGTTGACTTATGATCATCTAATGATACCATCAAAGGGATCAGTCCCATGGTACCTTCTACAAATTTGTTGATCTGATACATATAGCAGACAAAACTGGGGTTGCACAATTTCTTAAATATGAATGACCTTTGACCTCCATTCTCCATGGAGCTATTATGATCTTAAAATGAAACAAGAGTTATTAGCAATTAGTACAATGCAAAGGGCTCACTTGAAATGAAACCATAGCTATTATCGATGAGTTCATTGCAAAGGGCCCTGCTCACTTGAAATGAAACCATAGCTATTATCGATGAGTTCATTGCAAAGGGCCCTGCTCACTTGAAATGAAACCATAGCTATTATCGATGAGTTCATTGCAAAGGGCCCTGCTCACTTGAAATGAAACCATAGCTATTATCGATGAGTTCATTGCAAAGGGCCCCGCTCACTTGAAATGAAACCATAGCTATTATCGATGAGTTCATTGCAAAGGGCCCTGCTCACTTGAAATGAAACCATAGCTATTATCGATGAGTTCATTGCAAAGGGCCCTGCTCACTTGAAATGAAACCATAGCTATTATCGATGAGTTCATTGCAAAGGGCCCTGCTCACTTGAAATGAAACCATAGCTATTATCGATGAGTTCATTGCAAAGGGCCCCGCTCACTTGAAATGAAACCATAGCTATTATCGATGAGTTCATTGCAAAGGGCCCTGCTCACTTGAAATGAAACCATAGCTATTATCGATGAGTTCATTGCAAAGGGCCCCGCTCACTTGAAATGAAACCATAGCTATTATCGATGAGTTCATTGCAAAGGGCCCCGCTCACAACAATTTGCTCCTTAAACTAAGGAACTTGTGATGGGAAACCAAAGTTAAGAAACAATGGGCATTCAGGAGCCATGACTCTTCTAAATGATGATGTGGAATGCTTAAAATCAAAGTTGTTCAAGCACTCCTCAATACAAGCAACATCCCATGTAAGAGATATAAAGTTGATTGACAGGAGTCACAACTCTGTCCAAACTTAAGTAGACAAGACAAAACCCATAAAAGACACACATCAAATTGCATCAGAATATGCTGAATGGTTCATGAGCTATGCTGATTACAAGCAACATCGCATGTAAAGATATGAAGTTGATTGACAAGGGCCATAACTCTCCAAAATGGTGTAGATGAGACACAATTTATAAAAGGTAACTGGAACTGAAAATATGAAATGTTCAAAGGGCACATCTATGTGTAATAGGCAATTGCCGTGCTAAATGGCATCCAACTATGTGCAAGGATTGCAGAGCTTTGATAGTTACAAAAAGTGGGAACGGATGGGCAGACAGACTGACTAATGGATGGACAGATGGAAAAGGTAATTACTATAGGACTCCAGTATCTCGATGCAGAGTCCTAATAATAAAAATGTAATTGTCTTTAAATGCAATAAAAGTAATAAAATCAAATGATTAACCAAAGCAAAAGAACTACAAAGACAACTAAGTACCCTTCTTTTTTTTGTGGTTTTATTTTATGTGAAAAAGGCAGAAGCCACATAGTAAAGTTTTCATGTCATTTTTGCAGTGTGAAATTCACACTTGTGATTTCTCACCTTCTGGGTCAAGGAGCCTAGCTATTCCTAGGTGTTTTTCAGCTGTGGAGAAAGCATTCTCGAGGTTCACACGTGCATTTTGTCGTCGGATTTTGTCCATATCTACAAGATCTGGTCGGATGGTATGAACCATGGCATTGAATGCTAGACCATCCCGCCAGCTCTTCCCAAAATCATGGATTTCAATTCCATACCGTCTGAAATTGGAAATGAGAAAAGTCAAACAAGCTCCATACTGTACTTTCTTATAGAAAAGTAAGATCTCATATTGTGTGCAAATTATTTAAATTATGATAAAACAACCAAGATTTGTATTTATTCTAAAGAACGAAATATCTTTTTGTCAATGATCCTTTAAAAAATGTGTAAAAAACTTACTGAACCAGCAAAATACAAATCCTGGCATTCATAAGGGTTTCAATATGAAATAAAGTAGCAAAAGCTGGAAAAGTCACAGGCAGGGGAGGGTGATATCAATACAGATTGTTCTAAGCATAAATAACACTTGTTGGTCTCTGATTCAGCATGATCACCCCACCCCACCATAACCCCAGGATAAAAACGTATGTATGTATCAACTATAGTTACACTGTCTTTCCTTGATTGAAAAATTTGAAATGTGCTTGAAAATATTTTTTTTGTATTATATAATTTTTTTTATAAAATTCATACTGATAATTCATATCTCAGTGCCTTGGCCGGGGGGGGGGGGGGGGGGGGGGGGCATGATAATCTTATAAGTTCCATCCTATTAATCAAAAAGAATTTATCACACAGAATCATCAGGTTCATTGATTGACATTAATATTAAACCACTGCAATACATTCATAGTTCTTTGAATGAAATGAGTATCTCTTAACTACTTAGCTGAAAGAAAATCTATACAAAAAAGTATTTTTTAAAAAACCTGGGGAAATGCAAGTTGTCAGATGACAGAACAATAAGTAATATAAACAAACTTGAGGTTTTATATAAAATTACACAAACTAAAATCAACATTAAATTAGTGTATTGTATTGTTTTGTAATCAAAGCCCTGTGCAGAAGATACTGTAGGACTACTTTATAGTACAGTAAATGTGCTGAAAATGTTACAAATTATAAATAAATTACAGAATGATTTCAAAAAGAATTGTAGGAAGTAGACTCACTTTCAATAAATATTTAATATATGTTGTATTCATATTGTATTTTATGTGCATCATGTGCTTTTTCATCTGAATTTAGGTCAAATTCTAAGCAAAATGTTTGACATGTCAATCATCACTGGTATCATTCAAAGATTTTATTGATATGCATCCACTAACCCATCTTATTACATCTGTTTCGTGCCATCCCATCAATACTGCATAATTTAAAGAAAGTATTAGCATGTGATCATTTCTCCTGATCATGATCAATTTGGCATGAAAAGAAAGAGACTGTACATTTATGGTTCTCTTTGACACAGATTCAATCGTGTGTCAGGCAAGCACTTTCAATGATGTTGAATCAGAAGAAACAAGCATCTTATATGCTTAAACCGATTTGTATTGAATGAAAGATGCTAATTTTAATTGGATGAATCATCTCCAATGGAATATGGTATTCAAAATATTTTTCTATTAACTTTCTTGAAATTCTGGAACTGTAGGCAGCAATTCCTGCACAAATATACACCAAAAAAACGCCCGCTACCAGCTTCTTTTTCAACCACTGCATTCATTCTTTTCTTTGTTACTACATATCCTGCAAATACTCAAAGCCTGTTTAGCATATACATATATACATAGGGGTGTTTCTGCTTAATATAGGAATCTATCGATAAATAGAAAATCAGGGGAACTCTCCCAGTAATTTGTTCAGAAAGTTTTGTATAGAATGTACCGGTATGTTAAAATTTGATGACCATCTTACTTTGTGATTGCATTTCCAGTCCAGGCTAGTAAAGCTTTCTTTGCATTCATTCGGAACTTGTCAAGGGCAGATAACTTTTTGGGTGGGCCTCCCTCCTCATCAGCAGGCATTGTTGCCTGCTGTGAAAGGGTGTCTTCAATCTGAAATCGAGATTATTCACGTTATCAAGTATCTGCTGTTCATTAAAGTACCAATTAACCTAACAATAATTACTCGACTAAGCTAAGCATTATTTATGACAGAAAATATTTCAAACTTATTAATGGTGAATCTCTTCAATGTTTGGACAATCCAAATAAAAAGAAATCTTAACATGCATCATAAATTTCAATATCTAATAATGATCCTTAAGAATAAGTCTGTATATGACAAAGATGGACAATGAAAATCAAAATAACAAGAAACCCCAGTGTACTAGCTATTGCTCACCAAATTTCCATAGGTGCAGTTGGGAACATGATTTTGGACATGTTTCCTCTATGGAAACAACCTTGTAGCCTTAAAATTTATGAAGTCTGATCAAATCTCTACTAAGGCCAAGAAAACAAAAATATGTGTGTTTCCGGTCGGCCGACCGTCCCTGTTTCTCGTTGCCGATCCTAGCACTTTTTCACCCCACCCCCCCACCCCCAATTTTTTTTTTTTAAAATAAAAAAAATCACATTGCCAAAATTGATTTGTGCATCTAATTGAACCAGTTACTTTGAAGCGCTTGAAATATTATTTGATTTACATCTAATTTAAAAAAAAAAAACAAAATAACTGCCTACCCTAATTTTAAAACCAGTGCAATAGGAAACACACTTATATTTTTTTTGGCCTAAGGTATTAAAAGCCTCCAATGGTAACAGTCAGTAAGTCCTTAAATGACCCTATTTAGTTGCAACTATTATCATGTTGCAACTATTTCATTCAACATCTGTTATGCCTGGTATTGCTGCCATAAGTGTAAATGACACAAGGCAAAGTGAGCAAAATAGTGCAGAGTTAACTAGAGCTATTTAGTGATGAGTGCATTGGCAGGGTCTTCAACAGAGGAATGCGTGTTGGCAAACCATATTTTGGAGAAAATGGACATTCAGGGGCCATAACACCTCTAAATGATGAGTTGGAATATTGGAAATGAAACTCATTCAAGGTCTCATCAAATAAAGCTCATACTTGCCATATTCTCAGACAGTGTTGGGGGGTTTATGAGACTCAAAAGTGTGTTTTGAGGTCCAAAGGGAGGTTAGTGCATGTGACCCCCCAAAAGTGATGTCATCCAAATGAGAATAAGCTATGTTTTCAAATCAGCCTATAGCAAATGACTGGAAATTCAAATCTGAATAAAAGAAAAATCCCATCTGTTTTCTCTGAAGCATTTAATATACTTACAAACAAAAAAATGGTAGACTTAGCATTGTCAAATAAAATCACCACACACATATGTACACATGGTCACAACCTCACAGACATTAAATACAAAAATATACCAAGTTACTGTCTTTAAAATCCATTGGACAGTGGAATGTAGTTTTAATTACATGCAATAGTTCAGTAGTTGGTTTGAAGGTCATGCAAGTGTCATTTGTGTTCATCTTTGCACTCATTAGAGTTTGAATGGTGCTGTTGTTCAACCTTCCCCGAAGATCTTGTTGAAATTTTATAAGCATAGAAAATTATCTTTCTGCATCTGATTGCTGTGAGGGAGTGTCAAACATACAATGGCCACATGAGTCAGATTATCACTTTTCCAACTACCAAAATTGATTGATTTTGGGATTAACGATGTGTGTGGCCATTTGGCCATGTACATTGGTGCTACCAAAATAATCATGTTTTGCATTTTATATATGAAGTAAAAAATCAGACTTCAAAGAAACGTTGCTGCTGACCACAAACTTTAATAAAGATGGCTTCAACATTCTCATTCAAACCAGTCAGTGATGTGTTATAACATTTGTTCTTCAACACACATCTCTTTGATGTACTTAACTTCAGATAAATTGGGTTGTTCCACTTAGTGTACTTTACCTATGCAAATTAGCCTAATGGGCTCTCCCTCAGCTGTGCTCAAAGAATTTGACGCGACACATCACCCTCACTATCGTGAAGTAAATCTCCGAAAGGTGGCAGTTTATCTCTGACTGCCTTACCTTAATTGCCTCTACAACAGCTGTATAAACTGCCCCGAGAAAAGTTTTACATGAGCTCTAAGCAGGACTGTTTACTGTTTATACATACACAGATTACGGGCATACATCATGATGGTCACCAAAAAATATATGGGGGGGGGGGGGTTTGTTAAGATTGCTGAAAAATTGTGTCGGTGGGATTGGAAGTCAAAAATCGTGTTTTTTGCATGACACGTCATGTTATGGCATGCCAACATTTTTTTAATCCACAAATCCTTGGTAATGTAATGCTGCAGAAACCAACATCAGAAGGGTGGACAACCAGGAACCATAATGCCTATAAATGATGTTGTGGAATGCTAGAAATCAAACTCACCCAAGGTATTATTAATATAAAAGTACATTCTAAATTTGGTTGAAATCAAACAACCAGTAGTCAAGTTATCCTGTGGAAACCAAAGTTAGGAGAACAGGCAATTAGGGACCATAACTGTTCTAAACATTGTTGTGGAACAATGGAAATCAAACTCATTATAGATCTTATCAATATAAAGTCACATGTCAAATTTGTCTGAAATCCAACCTTCATTGGTAAAGTTATGCTGCAGAAACCAAAGTCATCAGGACAGGCAATCAGGGGTCATAACTCCTATAAATGATGTCATGGAACATTGAAAATTGAACTCCTTGAGGTCTCATCACTATAATGCTGCATTCCAAATTAGGCTGAAATCGAATAATCCTGTGTGAAAACATGCTGTGGGAACCAAAGTCATCCGGACATGAAATCAGAGAGCATAACTTGTGTAAAAAAGGTCATGGAATGCAGAAAATCAATCTTTTCAAGGTCTCATCGATATAAAACTGCATTCCACATTTGGTTGAGATCCAACAATACCTGGTAAAGATATCCTACAGAAACCAAAGTCATCAGGACTGGCAATCAGGGGGCATAACTTCTGTAGAATATGTCAATGAATTCAGAAAATCTAATTCATTGAAAATCTCATCATTATAAAGCTGCATACCTAATTTGGATGAAATCCAAGAATACTTGGTAAAGATATGCTGCAGAAACCAAAAGTAAGGAAGACAAGCAATCATGGGGCATAACTCCTGTAAATGAAGTTGTGGAACACTGGAAAACAAACTTGGTCTCATCAGTATAAAGCTACAAGCCAATTTACCTGAAATCCAAGAATAATCTGTAAAGATATGCTGTGGAAAACAAAGTCAGGATGACAGACAATCAGGGGTCATAACTCCTATAAATGAAGTCCAGGTATGCTGGAAATCTAACACACATAAGGTCTCATAAATATACAGCTTTGTGTAAAATTTTGTTAAAATCCATCAATCCATGGTAAAGATATTTAACACAGAAATCCAAGTCAGGAGGGTGGGCAATCAGGGAACATAACTCATCTAAATGATGAGAAAGATGGTGCAAAATAAAAACCTTTTGAGGTCATATCAATATAAAGCTTCATACCCAATTTGGTTCAAATTCAACAATTAAAAAATACACCCTCCTGGAACGTTGGAGCATGAAGTGCCACGGGTGAACAAATCTTCATATTCCCCTCTAACAAGGGCAATAAATGTATATTATTAACAGACAGACAGATGTACAACATGAGCAAGACTATAGGACTCTGCCAACCTCATTGAGCAAGATCCTAATGATCTACAGCACATAATTTTCCATATGCTAATATCAATTACCTGGAAGTACAGGATGATGGTCCAAATAAGACCAAGGACAATGGAAGGTTTGCCATCTGCGATGTCAGAAACGTTGATATTTACAAGCTTGATCTGGAAAATAGCAAATCATGTCAGAAAGTCCAAATCTACAGTATTCTGTATAAAAGTACATGTTATTTAGTGTTTTATTAAAATAAAACCCATGGGACTCCAACAATAATATCGTTATAACTAAATTTCATTATAACTCAGGAAAAACATATAAAACAAAGGGTATTGAAATGTGCTTGGTTAGCTCTTATATTTTGCTACATCTAACA
The DNA here is from genome assembly GCA_029931535.1 of Margaritifera margaritifera. Classification (NCBI taxonomy): domain Eukaryota; kingdom Metazoa; phylum Mollusca; class Bivalvia; order Unionida; family Margaritiferidae; genus Margaritifera; species Margaritifera margaritifera. The sequence goes on from JAQPZY010001079.1 coordinate 645,822, forward strand.
TTCGTATGTATGTATGAATGTATGTATGTATGTATGTATGTATGTATGTATGTATGTATGTATGTATGTATGTATGTATGAATTTCTTTATTTCCTCTTCCAAAGAGATTACATTCAGTTATTTTCATTATTACACAATAATAATAGGAACATACATTGATATTACTGGATATGCAACACACTAAACAAGTAATATATTTACAAAAATTCAATGATTGTCAATAGTCCTTTCTATTATCTTCTGCCTCAATGCTTTTAATAACATAGCCATCAGGGACAGCAAAGGAAATCTCCCATGAATATGAGTTATATAATCTTAAGCGTGCTTTTTAAGAGCATTATACATTTTAGACATGTGTATAAGGTACAATATATAGGCAATATTTGTAATATACCGCATAGTTGAGTTGAAATAAAATTATTACAAGCTTGAAGAGTATATGAAACATAAAGCTATTATTATACATGTAATAGGTGTAAATAAAACAGGGAGAAGGAACAGATGTTCAGGTGTACAGTGTCTGTCTATCTGTCTGTAAGCATGTATGTATGTATGCACGAAGTATGCATATATATGGGTAGGCTAAAAATATCCTAGAAAAGAAAAAAGAACAAAGAACAAAAAATAACATGCTAACGAACATGTAGACAACTTGAAATAATTGAAATTATTTACAATTGGCTGGAGCGGTTTAAATGAATTAACACATTGAATCACCAGTTGAACACTATGAGTCTAACAGTTGTGAATTATTTATATGGTAGTCAGAAATGAAATGGGTCCATTGCCCTAATATACCGAACAAGCATACTATCAGAAATTATGTCCAAGTTCATTTGTTCTTCTGTACATTGAGTCTAATCCTTCTGCCACCAAACACATGAATACATGCCATGTTTGATCATCCATAGAATCAAAGGTTTCAACTCTCTTGCCCAAAAGGATATGAAGTAGCATGTTATTGTCCTGCGAAAAGAGCCAGTGTGAGTCTAGTATGTCTATTGCATCGATTATTTTTTCGAACATGGTATTACGTTCATTGTTTAGGACTTGGCAGTAAAGTAACATATGCTTGGTTCTGTCTGCAATCAATTTTTCGCAGAGTTTACAGTTATACACCTCCTCAGACGAAATTGAACACATTGTTAAATATGCGATGTTAGTAAAAGACCAGGTTTTATCAGGAAAACATTTTCCAAGCTTCCAGACAGCAAGTGGTTGAAGAACAGTATGGACACTTGCATAATGAAAAAGTTCCGGTCTTGATTCAAGTTTCGACCTCCAAACCCTTTCTTCGAAACAATGAACTGTCGTTTCAATATTCCTCTTCCAGACTGGTTTCGGGGCAGAATATAGGGTGTTCACGTATAGGTTGAAGAAACCACCAAGCTAGTATTTCTCAAGAACACAATATATATCTTTAACAAAACCAATGCTCTCACGCTCGTGTATCATGAAATCAAGGATTCTTCTGTTGAACATAATTTTCCATGCTAATGAACCGTTAGCTCTGCAGATTTTATTGAAGAAACCTAATTTGATTTTATCTATATATCCCTCAACTGTCCACAGCCCAAGACTACTAATTGTTGTCTCTTTGGGTGAGCGCTGATCGAGCCCTATAATTCTTCTTGCAGCTTTTCTTTGGCAGACTTCTAGGTCATATACCTGAGACTGGCTCAAGTTTGACCATAATTCACATCCGTATGACTTTGCTGGTAGTACTATTTTAGACCAGATTTTAGCACTATTAATTGGGTTCATACCGTCCTTTCCAATGCCAATTCCAACAATGGAATAAAATACTGATCTTCCCTTTTCACAAGCACTTTTCACTGTAGCAGTATTAGAAAGGTCAGAGGAGAGAGTAACCCCAGCATATATTCTAGAAGAAACTATAGGAATCAGCTTATCTCCGAGCATGAATGTATTTTCTTGCATGAATTTATTCTTTGAAAATATGACCATATTGCTTTTATCAGCATTGTACCGGAGTCTCCACTTCGATGCATAGTGATGGAGGCTGCGAAGCAAAATACACATACCATTCGATGATGAGGATAGCAGGGTCGTGTCATCAGCTAGTAGAACACATGGAATGCTTAAAGTGCCAACTTCTATTCCAGATTTTGTTGACTCCAATCACGAAATTAGATCATTTATCATGACTAGGAATAACCATGCTGATAGCGTCCTTCCTTGTCCTACTCCTTGGTTGACTGCGTATGATTTCAACTGATGGCCGTTGAGCAGAACAAGGGCCCTAACATCTTGAAAAGAATTACGGATCAATCTCCACAGTTTACCTTTAACTCCGAGACAGAAAAGCTTATAAAAAAGGCCATCATGCCTTACCGTATTAAAGGCCTTTGCATTGTCCAGGAATGCAGCATATACTTTTGAGTGACCTTCAAAATAGTGTGCTACTCCTTCTTTTATAATAAAAGCTGCAGTAATTCCACTGCATTCGTTTCAGAATCCCTGTTGCAATTGGTGAGGGAAATTGATCCTTTCACTAAATTGAGTTAGTCTCTTCAACAGTATTTTTTCAAATACTTTTTGAAAAACGGGAACAATTGAGATATCTCTATAGCTATTCATATCTAATTTATCTTTTTTCCCACCTTTGAAGATAGGTATAACATTTACAGTTTTAAAATAGTCAGGATACGTTTCCAAGGAGATGATGCAATTGTACACATGGCACAAAATAGAACTAATCGAATAATAAGCGAAAATTATATGTTCTGCATATATTTTATCATGTCCACATGCTTTGTTTTTATTCAGCTCTCTTACAGCTTCTTCAATGTCATTTTGCATTATGGTATCGCACATTTTGCTATCTGTTTCTTCTTCACTATTTGAGTCCACAATCTTCTTCATGGCATTCCTGATTTCATCTGCAAACGATTCGTTAAAATGAGCATCTGGTGTTTCAGTTCCTAGTGTTCAAAATGTCGATGCCACGCGTCACGAATCAAACAAGGGTCCCGAATTATTTCTCTATCCACTTTAAGTTCAGATATAGCTTGCCTCTGTCCCTTCCTATGTAGTCGTACTATTCTATAGAATTTCCCTACATCCAGTTCTGCAGCTTTTTCTAACTCATCGAATTGTTGCTGTTCATACTGGTATTTTGCCTTGTTTAAATGATTTCTGAACTTTCTCTTCGAAATTTTATATTCTGCATACGTCTTAAATTGCATACGTGGCCGTTCGTCCTTTATCCATAACGCTCGTTTTCTCCTCATCTCTTTATGCATTTCAGCCACATTAAGGAATTTCATGTAAGGTTTTAAATGCGGCTGGAAGGTTTTCTTTGGGAGATTTCTTTCAGCTGCATTACGTAAAACAGTCGCAACAGTAACAAGGGTGTTATGTACGTCTGCAATGTTGTTTATAGGTAGTTCTACTGAATTTAATTGTTCATTTATTTCAATTCTGTACTGCTCCAGCTGCTCGGAAGAAGTTTTTCTCCAGTTGATTGAAACTGGATAGCTGGAAAATGTTGATTCCTGGAGTTGGTCGGGAACTAACAGTTGTGCTCTTACCGGTAAGTGATCAGAAAGATTTAGATGATGATCATCTTCAATGTTAGCACTATTTACTAAATCTATTTTTGAAGATGGTACAAAAATGTAGTCAATCAAGGACGAGTGTTTGCCGTCAGAAGAACAAAATGTATATCCTGGTATTCCAGATTGGGAATTATCACATGTTGAGATTAGATGTCTATTTTTAAGAAAGAAATGCAAACAAGAACTTTTATCATTCTTACTTTGCGGAATCACTTTTTTTGGCAGCTCGGCATTGAAGTCACCACAAATAATCACAAAACCTTTCTGACTATATTCATCGTAAAGGCACTCCACAGTTTCCATTAATAGTTTATAGTCATCTAAAGAGGCATTGGTAGAAGGAAACCACACACAGAAGATATATAATTTATAAGCGCGTAGGCTAATTTCAATTGCAATGATTCTGTCATTTCCAACGTTACTTATAGGACGAGCCGGTAGTGACTTTCGATAGAGCATTGCAATTCCTCCAAATCCTGAGGGACGTTTTCTTAGCCATGGACATGTTTGAATTCTGTTATCCGGTCTCGAAAAAGCAGTAAATTCCCTGTGGATGCTTTGTAGAAATTGCAGTTGCTCTGGAGGCAGCCAATGCTCTTGTATGCACACAATATTAACATTATGAAGTAAAGAACAAAGATAGGGCGTTCCTGCCATAATGCCCTTCGCATTCCAAGTCATTATGTTTAGAGTAGTCATCCAAATTGCTATCAAACACACCATCATATGCAAGTTATGGATATGGTAACGTTTATCTCTCGTACCATTCTCTGGCTAAAACAAACTCAGGCCAAAATCCCCGTTGTAAAGTTCTGCTAAACAGAGATTCCGGAACAGTAACACGAACGGTATAAGTTTCACCATTGACATTTGACCACTTTTTAAGAATACGAATATTAGACACTACTACTCCGTGATTGAACGCATGCCTACATATTACATGATTTAGCTCTTCTGGGCTATATTCTGCCTTAATTCGGGATAACAACAAGGATTTTGTTTTCGGGCTCCTCTTCACTCCGCTGAATGCCTTGTCACTGATTCGTACTTGGATTGGCTTAGATATATTTTCTGTAGCATTCATGCCATCCACTTTGAGAGGGGATTTTCTAGTAGCCGACAGTTGAGTATGACTTATTGGATTTTCTTTCTCAGCTATTTTTTTTCCACCTGTTTTTCCTTTTTCTGCTGCATGTATTCCTCTTTGTGTTGTTGTGCTTGAGGTTTGTGCTCCTGGAGATTGCAACAGTTCTACAGTGGGATTTTCATCTGTCGGTAGCCTAACGTTGGTTAAGCCGGTATTTCTGTAATCCTGTTGATCTGACAAAATTCTGCTACGTGAATGTAGGCGATGGTTATCATTTACACTTGTATTCGGAACCATATTGGATGCACTTGGTGTATTCGGCAGTAGGCAAGAAGATCTAGTTATATTTGCATATGAGCAAGACAGCTGCATAAAGTTTGTAAGTTGAAAATGAATTCCACGAATCTGTGCGCTTACTGTCTCAATTTGTTTCTCGTTGACAGCTTGCAGCTTTTCAATTATCATTGCCTGGGTCTTTATTACATCTGCCATTACGTGTAGATCCGATTCCAAACGCAGTTCCAACTCCCTTGCCTTGTCAATGCTCGATTCGAGTCTTTTAATTTTCTCAACCTTACTTTGTATCATCTCGTCCAAACGAACGATATCCCTTCTCATTCTCTTCATTTCTTCCATAATATTTGCACAATTGACGTGTAATTCATCTTTTACAAATTGTTTTAGATCAATAAATTTTTCATATTGCAATATGGGAATGTTGGTTTCAGTTTTCTCAGTTTTCTCATCTTGACTATTAGTTCCACAATCGTCTGTTGATGTATTGCCTCTTGATTGATCCATATCACTCAATTGACCAACTTCTTGCATATTCTTTAAGCAAATCAAATTGTATGTTCTACTCAGCTTGTTTTTACCATACCTAGACATACATGCCTTTACTTCGCTAGTGTTACCATCACCCTCTAGAAAATTAAATATGGCATAGATGTCATCGGCTATTTTTTCCTTCACTGGAGCACTATCAGAACGCGATGTCCTCTCCACCAGTCTACCAGAGGGATAACTTGTGTAGCTGAGCCTACCAACATCATGCAAGGAACTACGAATATGTCGAAGGGACGTTACATCAAGACTACTAGATATCTCTCTCTTGAATGACTGTCTGTCAAATTTGCCATATTTTTCTCTTATTTCAGCAAGAATACAACGTTCTAATTGAGAAGCACACGGTACATCACTATCTGAATCCTGGGTATCGTGAGTATCCTGGGAGTCCATTCTTGCCACCACATTCATATAGCAATCACTGTGTCCTAATTTATAGGATAGGATAAGATAGGATAGGATAGGATATTAATCAGAATAGATACATATTCTGCTGAACATGCAACGTACACATAAAATAAAGTGCGTTGTGTTCACTAGAGCATTAAATCTTGCTTGACGTGCACGACACAATTGACGAACTGCTTGGGCGCTTACTGTTCATAGAACAGGTTACTAATCCACTGAATAAACGAGTGAACTCAGCTTACGATGGTTGAAATGTATACATGAGTTTACACGAGTATACATGAATATATCAGTATATTGTTTATTCAAAGGTTTACAATGTCAATGTCAAACAGAATTGAACAAATTGAGAAAAGAAAAAAAACACCATTATCAACTACCACAAACACTGTACCACCAAACGTAAATTATGCAGCCTCTCCGCATCTCTTCTGCAGCATATTAGATCAACCGAATCCAACCATGACCTCTAAAATACATGATATCCACACAACCCTACATCGCTTGATACGTCAAAATGGCGCATACAATGCGTGAAAGAAAATTATGAATTTCCTTGAAAAGTACTTTATATAAAATTAATGTACGCATACCTTTCTGCTCTCAAAGCATTAACACAACCGAATTTCAACACCGGAATGGAAAACACTTCCTTTTACTCTTAAAGATCTCCATAATTCAGCAGCGGTTGCACACACGATGTCCACCTTGTCCGCCATTTTACTAAATTCTATGTATTTGTTATAGGGTTTAACAGCACATCAACACAATCTTGGTGATATAGTGCCAATTGAAAGTTAAGTTCCAAAAAAGTAAAGGTAAAAATTAGAGAACCTTTCGGAACCTAAAATCTTCCAAACTACACATGAACATGTCAACCTACCATATAAAATCTTCCAAACTACACATGAACATGTCAACCTACTATATAAAAGATAAATGGTAAAGATATCAATTTTTTTTTTGAAAGCCATATCAAATAAAAGATAAAAATAAACAAGGTGTTTATGCAATAATTCAAATCACCTCACCAACAGGAGCACATTTGGAGTAGCCAACAATATACAGACTGGTATGGAGGAAAATATCAGTCACCCAAGCCTAAAAATTACATCAGAGTGACGTACTTTTGGTATGGTTGAGTTACTCTCCTTCATATGTTTCAATGTACTCAGATGAATCCACATACCAATTTTAATGAGTGCAGGTTACTAAAGTCCAAGATACTGAGGGTGTAACTAACAGAGAGCTGAAAATACAAATGTCACTCAAACATGAATATTGGGTTACAGTAACCTAGTTTTGGTACGCTTTAGTTACCCTCCCTGAGCTGCCTCCACATGCCAAGTTTCATGAGTGCAGGTAAACAAAAGTTTCTAAGATACTGAGGTTTAACAAATGAACAGCTGAAAACAGAAAAGTCACTCAAACATGAAAATTACACACAGTGGCCAACTTTTGATATGGTAGGACTACTTACCCTGATATGCATCCACATTGCAATTTTCATAAGTGAAGGTGAAATAGAGTCTAAGATATTGAGGCTGTAATGATATAAATCACTCAAGCATGAATATGTGGTCACAATGACCTAGTTTTGGTATGGCTGATTTACTCTCATTAAGATGCAGCCACATACCAGTTTTTGAGTATAGGTGAAATAGTGTCTAAGATGTTGAGGGTGTAATAAACAATCAATGCAAATTCAAAAGTTACAAAAGCGTGAACTTTCAAGTTACTCTTTGAGATGTAATCTCATAAGAATTTTCATGAATGTGGATGAAATATAGTCCAAGATATTGAGAGTGTAACTGACAAACAACTGAAAACACAAAAGTTACTCAAGTATGCAAATTAGGTCACAGTGACCTAATTTTAGTAAGGCAAAGTTACTCGTCCTGAGATGCATCTGCAATTTTAAATGTGAAGTTGAAATTTTTTTTCTCAGACTCGACACAGGGTGGAAGTCTATACACTCAACAAGAATGTGTTCTACTGTCAGTGGACACTGACATGGTATGCACTCTGGTTGAGGTTCATGAATGTGTTCCACTGTCAGTGGACACTGGAAAGGTATGCACTCTGGTCAAGGTTTACCCGTCAGGAGGTTTGCATGGGTCAAATGTGTGTCTTTTATGCAATTGGTACAATACCACCTGATCTCGGCGAATTTTCTATATGAGGGCTGCAGCTATCCAAATCAAATGGTATAAATAAAATCTGTAATACTTACTCTTTTACTCTCCAGGAATTTGAGGGCTGTTGAAAGGTTACTGACATAATGAACTCTCTTTAACTTTCCTCTTTCCATTTGCTGTAAAATATATTAAATATATATTTATATAAAACCATTATAACAGTGAGATGGAGTAGTGTATTTACTTCTTACCATAATGACTAGTTTGAAACCATAATAACAGTGAGATGGAGTAGTGTATTTACTTCTTACCATAATGACTAGTTTGAAACCATTATAACAATGAGATGGAGTAGTGCATTTACTTCTTACCATAATGACTAGTTTGAAACCATTATAACAGTGAGATGGAGTAGTGTATTTACTTCTTACCATAATGACTAGTTTGAAACCATTATAACAGTGAAATGGAGTAGTGTATTTACTTCCCTGTACACTGTTCCCCACAAGGAACTTGCACGATGAATTGTAATTTTTTTCCAAATTGTACTTATTGCAAATGAATTAATTATATATAGTAATTATATTCCTTTTAACAACCGCTGTTGAGAAGGCAGGAGGCTAAATCTATGATGTTGGTTGAGATTCAATTTAAACTCTGATTAAACAGGGCTTGAATTTTATGTACATATTTTGGTAGCCACAAGGACTAAGTTTCAAAATCTACTTGCCCTCAAAAGTTTTTACTACTCCCAAAAGGATGTTGGCTAAGGCTGCTGCAAAAATATCATGGATAATTTATAAATTGTGTCTCTTTGCAACAAAAAGAATACTTATTGATTATATTTGGATGGATAGCAAAGTTATTACTAGCCAGAAGAACTACTACTAAAAAAATTATGAAATTTAAAAGTCTGATGGTAAATTTACCAGCCTTGTGCTTGTGGGCTGATGCTCATTATTGAGCCTGGATTTTTACCAACTGTTTTTTGTCATCACTTTTTTGTACAGTTTTTCTGCAGTAATTTTACAGGAGACTAAGAATTGATTCAATGTGAAAATGTGAATATGTATTTGGCAATTATTGTACTATTTATTTGCACGGACTGAACATGTTTGATGAATGCAATCACTGCCTTGGTCAGTCTTGCTGACACCTTCTTCAATATAGTATGTCGTTATTTAAACAAGCAAATTCCAGCCAACTGATGTGTCTTCCACATTTTGTTGAAAATAGGTGAGTGTAGTTTTGTCAAGGGAAGGTCTAGGTAATAATGGTGATATAGTACATGATTTAAGGTGCATTTGTAGAGGAAGGCACAACTTATGACACTAACAAAGGAACCCAGGTGAGGACTCGTAAAGCTGCATACAAAATGTGGATCCAGCATTAAATGGTCATAACTCAACTATACTATGATATAGGAATATGATAATCAAATTATGCTTCAAGCTATATCAATATAAAGCTGCACATAACATTTTCTTGAAATCCAATAATGATAATTATGGTAATTATCATGTAAACAAAAGTGGGTGGGTCTAACAATCAGGGGCCACAACTCTGATAATTGATGATGCAGACCAAATGTTGAAAAGCAAAACTAAATCCAGCTGTCATCAACATAAAGCTTCATACTAAGGGCGTCATTGCGCAGAAAGAAAAGTTGGTGAGTCTGACAATATCAGACCACACTCCACTAAAAGACATGCTGAACATGTATCTAAGAACACTGACAATTAAATACTTGTTTAAAATTTTAAAAAAGGAGTTATTCATGTGCAGCAACGAAAGCGGCCAGTGGCTAGGTCTGACAATCAGGTGCTGTAACTCTGTTAAATGATGTAGAATGCTGACAATTAATCTCGGTGAAGGTCATAGTATCAAGCTACAAACCAATTTTGGTTGAAACCCAATTAATGCTACTGAAATCATTGTGCAGAAATCAAAATGAATGGGTCCAAAGACCAGAGCTATGAGACTGCTAAATAATGACACAGAATGCTGATAATCAACCTCAGACAAGATCCAGTCGATATCAAGTTGTATGGCACCTGTAAATGTCACAAACACCAATAAATGTCACAAGTGACAAGATGGTGACATCTCATGCCAAGTCATTGGTAAATGTCATAATGTGACTCATGACTCTCAAAGCTGCATTGCCAGCAAAGGGAATAATCTGTGACATTTACTGTTGTTATTTACTGTTGATTCTTATGACAATTACTATTGAGCAAGTACAGATCCAACAGTAAATGTCATATTTTTTCAGATAAACATTGTTTTGTCATCATATCAGCTCCTTTGCAGAAATAATACAATTAATTGCATCCCTTGTTCGTCCATCTGTTTTTGTTTTGCTTTTTAGTGTACACCCATAAGTCCATCTGTCTCTCTTTTTTCTCATATGATATTTCCCAACAATGATTAAAATATGTATATGTTTCTATCTACCTACTCCTATCTATATATCAATACAATTGTAAATGTTGGCCTTGGTATGTTCAAGTCTTCAATATGGTCCAACGCATGGACAACTATTTCTTCATTGCAGCTGTGCAGGGTGGCAATTTTTTAAAACAATTTGTTCTTGAGTTTCAAACTCTTTCTTCAATGTCATCTGTGATATTTACACAGATGTTTGTGACATTTATTGGGTCTACAGCACACACTGAAAATATTGAAAGAGCTGTATTTCCAGTAAATTTCACAATTTTTAGGTGTGATGTTTACCTGTGTTTTTGACATTTATCAGCATTAATGTCACTAGTAAATATCACATTCGGACATTTACCGGCTTGACATTTACCAGCGACTTTGCAGGTCACCGATAAATGTCACCTGTGACATTTACAGGCTCTACAAAGCCTGTATAAAATTTGGCTGCAATCGAATCATAAATATAGGAGTTGTTGTACAGAAATGAAAGTGGTGAGTCTGTTAATCAGGGCCTATAACTCCATTAAACACTGATGATGCAGAATGTTGACAGTAGGTGGGTCTTAAAATCAAGGGTACAATTCTGCTAAATGATGATGCAGAAGGCTGACAATCGAACTCGGGTAAGGTCTCATCAATATCTAGCCACATACCGGGAACAATAATGATGTTATTCCCAAGATCTATCAGACCCATACAAATTCTGAGCCAACTAATCCTTATTGATGCTGTATTGCTTTCAAGTCAACTGGAACAACAGTAAACACTGGACAGAATGACATCTAAGGACTCCAATAATTGTATCATGATGTCCATGCGAGTATGTGTACATATTATGTGAATGTGTATGATAAAAGACCCCCCGGAATTTGTCATATATGGTGAACAAGTCCAACTGGACTGATTTTATTTTACTAACTATAAAATGCACATAATTGGTATTGGGACTTTCTGCTAATCAAACCAATAGAATGGGATCCATGACCATACTCAAGTTACATCTATCTGCTGGACATCAAACTGGTTCTCCTACTCAGAAAGAGAAACCACCAGTCTCAATGACAAAACATCAGAACAATGTTTTTTTCTAGACAGATATGGTTATTTACAATGTTAAATGAATCATGTTGAACATTTTTATTACAAATTCAGGTATGAAAGATAAAAGTAAGTTCAGATCCCATGATGCTTTGTTGAGATCAAAATAGCAGACAAAATCTTAAACATAAACCCTTTGACTGTATTTAAGGCTCCTGTCCGGAAATATTTCACGTTTCAGGGGTCAAGTAATTATAAAGGCATTGTACAGTTAATAATAAAACCATATGCAGAATCTGTACAATGGTCATGATATATTCAAGTAATAATAGTAACCTTAGTGCACACTCTCAATGCCAAAACAGCAACACAGACATTACATGCAAAGGCAAATGGACAAAGCAGGAGTACCGGTATGTATCATGATAATATTGTATCATCATTCCTGTATTGCGTTATGTATTGTATCACCAGCCAAGTTTTGTGATATATATTGTATCATAACCAAGCAGGCAGTGCACAGTACTATTTAAGATATATAATAAAACCAATATAATCAAACAGGCTAGAGAATTACAATTTGCACCAAGCAGGAAACGAACCTGTGCTGTGATTAATGGCACCTATGGCCCTAATCCACATGGTCATGTGCTCATCCACAAAAAAAAATACGGAACAAGAACTATAAGTGATGCATGCATCGCTAAAGTTAGGAGGGGCAATCAGGGGGTATAGCTCTTCTAAATGATAATGTGTAATACTGGAAATAAAACCCATTTAAGGTCTCATCAATATACAAACTGCTTGCCAAATTTGCTTTAAATCCAACAATCCTTGTTAAAGTAACGCTGCAAAACCAAAGTCAACGGGACAGATGATCAGGTGCCATAGCTGAAGTAAATTATGCTGTGGAATGTTAAAAATCAAACAATTTCAAGATCTTGTCAATATTAGGGTGCATACTAATTTCAAGATCTTATCGATATTAGGGTGCATGCTAATTTTGGTTGAAAATCAAGAACCCTTAGTAATGTTATTCTGCAGAACCAAAGTTTAGAGAGAATGGGCCATCATGGACCATAACTCCGCTAAAATATACTTTGGAATACTGTAAATCAAACTCATTCAAGGTTTTTATCAATATAAAGCTGCTTACCAAAGTTGGTTGAAATCAAAGAATCCTTAAAGTAAAGTTATGCTGCAAAAACCAGTCAGAAGGATGGACAATCTGTGGGCCATAACTTCTGTAATGATGTAAATGAATGTTGAAATCAGTCATTCAAGGTATCATCAATAAAGAATAGCATGCCAAATTTTGTCAAAATCCAACAATTCTTGGTAAAGTTAAGCTGCAGAAATAAAAGTTAGGAGGACAGGTACTCTGTGGCCATAACTCATCTGAATGATGACACAGAAGGCTGGAAATCGAATTCTTTCAAGGTTTCATCAGTATAAGGCTGCATGCCAAATTTGGCTAAACTCCAAAAAATTCCCAGAAAAGTTTTCCTGTGGAAACTAAATTGTTGATGGACAGAGAGATGGAAGGACAGCCAATCAGACAGATGCGATTACTATTGATTATAGAGCCCTGCTGATTTCATAGAGCAGGGCCCTAATGAGGCTGAAGGTACATGAGAACTCACCCACTATGCAATCAGAATGAACAATCAGCTATATGCACAAACCCACTGGATTTCTCTTCAGAAATAAATGCATGGTATATATATGAAATTACTATGTCGTTGCTGCAAACAACTAATTTAAGGACCCAAAAGACAACAATCTTTCTGTGGAAACAAAATGATCCCTTAACCAATCAATGAATTTAAGTACCAATGAAAAATTTTTTTTTTTTGCACAACCACAAAAATGAATACAAATGAACACAAGAATACCATGAATGTGTCTAACAGTCCTCTATGTAGGCACTTAGTGGGATATGGTTGACTCTGGAAATTATTGGCCAACAGGCCTCAGTTACCACAACCTTTGGTCAAGGTATGCAGTCTTTGAAGTAAACTTTATGTGCAGAAAACATTTTTTTCTTATTAGACTTGCCATGATCATGACCTCTTGACCTCAGACTTCAGAGTTCATCATCTTAAGTGCAAACCATCCACAAAGTTTTGTCAACTCAAGAACAAAAGTTATTCTGCAAAACCCATGTATGTGATGTATAACTAATGTTATCATGTAGAAATCATTTTTCTTCTTTCAGTCACAATGCAACCCATCCACCAAGTTTGGTAATTATGGATGGTAGAGTGCCTGAGTTATTGTATGGAAGCCATTTTTCTTCTTTCAGTCACAATGAACTTGACCTTTGACCTTTCCACCACAAAATCAACAGGCTTCTACCTGACCCCAAGTGCAAGCCATCCACAAAGTTTGTTAACTGTAGATTGTGGACATCTTGAGTTATTGTTCAGAAATGAAATTGGTAACAGATGGACAGACCAATAGACAAACATCATACCATGATATATTCCACATCATGGCAATCATATAAAAATTGGTGTAACTGCAGTATCATAATGTACAGAATTTATTATATTTCAAATGCAATCACAGAACAGAGTCCAACTTGCAAACAATGTAGGTAGTCTTTCTTTATACTACTTACAACTGCATGCCACATATTGGGGCAAGATAAATTCTTAATCGTATAGAATCAGGACAGGATGGGCAGAAGGAGTGCCACTGCCAAGGTATCAAGATTATCTCTGACAACGGCACATCTACAGTTACTGGGATTATTTTTCACAGCAATGGTAATATTTGGACTCAGTCCAGGTTATTTAACAATCAATATTGAAAAAGCACCTGGATTATTGAGTGCAATAAAACAAACTGTACTTACTATCAACAGATTTCAGATTAACTAAACTAATTTGGTACAATTGTGTAAGCAAATTGTGGACAAATTTTAAACTGACATTATATTTCATAGCCCCCTGCCCCCTTTTCTGGTGATGAGAACTTCATAATTTTAAGCATAATTCCTTGACTTGCAAACAAATTTGACTCCTATACAGTAGAAAATTAGATAACAGGCCTGATTGATACCACAGGCTCTTGACAACTGGCCGGATTGATACCCCATACTCTAGACAACTGGCTTGACTGATACCCCAGACTCTAGACAACTGGCCTGATCGATACCCCAGACTCTAGACAACTGGCCCAATTGATACCTCAGGCTCTAGACAACTGGCCCGATTGATACCCCAGACTCTAGACAACTGGCCTGATTGATACCCCTGATTGATACCCCATACTCTAGACAACTGGCTTGACTGATACCCCAGACTCTAGACAACTGGCCTGATCGATACCCCAGACTCTAGACAACTGGCCCGATTGATACCTCAGGCTCTAGACAACTGGCCCCGATTGATACCCCATACTCTAGACAACTGGCCTGATCGATACCCCATACTCTAGACAACTGGCCTGATTAATACCCCATACTCTAGACAAGTGGCCTGATTGATATCCCAGACTCTAGACAAGTGGCCTGATTGATACCCCAGACTCTAGACAACTGGCCCGATTGATACCTCAGGCTCATGACAACAGGCCCAATTGATACCCCATACTCTAGACAACTGGCCTGATTGATACCCCAGACTCTAGACAACAGGCCCAATTGATACCCCAGACTCTAGACAACTGGCCTGATTGATACCCCATACTCTAGACAACAGGCCCAATTGATACCCCATACTCTAGACAACTGGCCTGATTGATACCCCAGACTCTAGACAACAGGCCCAATTGATACCCCATACTCTAGACAACTGGCCTGATTGATACCCCATACTCTAGACAACTGGCCTGATTGATACCCCAGACTCTAGACAACTGGCCTGATTGATACCCCAGGTTCTAGCTGGTATTCAAATCTAGCTGGTATTTTCAATACAACATAGAACAAAATCATGTCACACACACACACACACACGGACACATATGCATGTGCACGCATGCACACACACACATTAGGCATAAAGACCAGCTTTGTCTTGGCCCAGTTCCTGAAGGCGTTCATACTCATTACATTGTCAACTACATATGATGTATAAGTTTTGCAACAGTTGTCTTTAGGCTGTCTTGTACAAAACTCTTACAACAAACCCTTTTGTATGACCATGTTAAATTAGCTTTAATCATTTGTGACCCTAATTTCAATGAAACACATTTTAGCTACTGTAAAAATGGAACAGTCTCAACATCGAAGAGATTTTAATCTATATGTATATTCTAAGAAAAACCATGGAACCAAAACTATTATATCCATCCATCCTATCATGAAAGTTTTTACAGAGGTGTCTTTTCAAAAGATATTGATTACAAAGCATGTGTAGCAGGTAGGTTGTGATTACAAAGCATGTGTAGCAGGTAGGTTGTGATTACAAAGCATGTGTAGCAGGTAGGTTGTGATTACAAAGCATGTGTAGCAGGTAGGTTTAAGTTGCAGAGATTTAAAGTAGAGGACATCAATATGGATATATTGGCTAAGACTCTGATAGCTATCCATGCATATATGAACACACCTTCTTAAGGGAATAGATAGCTAGAACAATCAATAAAATCCTGGGCTTCATATATTTCAGTATACAGACAACTATCTATACCATTAAATATTCAGCTCTAAGTACTTAAATATGCCAGTCCACAACAAGATTTGTTACAGATTGCAACAAGTTTGACCAGTGGAGGGAAATTTTGATGTTACAGTGATTGTGTCCTTCCAGTCTTGATATGGGAAGTAAACTTTTATAATTATAACATTATTAAAAGTGTTATGGTCACTGTTCCTTGGTTGGAGAAAGTTGGCTATTGCTAAAACTTTTTACCAACTGACACAGTAATTGCAATGTCTGTATAAAACAAAAATATATATAAAAAAAACATTTCTTCTTTGAATATCATAAGTGCAAATATACTAAAGCCCTATATGAAGAATGCAGCAGTATTGCACCTAGAGTGCAGGATCACAGGTTTCCTGCAATTTTATTTCCAATGTCACCCATATCTTGTCTCCTGAGCACACTTTTTAATCAGGGAAAAATTATAAAAAATCCACCTGTTTTTCTTTAGTAGACCTTGGCTCTTGCAATGGGCAAAGTCACTAAGGGCAATACAAACTTTAAGATGGCAGTTACTTTACATTTTAAAACAACTTTTTGGCAATCAAAACATTCAAGGTTTGTAGAGTTGAAATGCAAAGTTGCCAACTCCCATTAGTGTAACGTATTTTCAACGTTGAGTTAATGGCAAAAGGGACTCATTTATTGGGTTGAAAAACTTTCTCAAATACACAATTTGGCATTTAATCAATGAATTATTCATTTGAAAAGAAAAATAATTCATAAAAAATGTGAATTATTATAATAAATGCTGTTAAATAATGAGTGATGAGTAAAGTTAAATGGGAGCATGATCTGGAACAGAAAATTCTGTGGTGTACCTCTTTTCAGGTAAACCAAATATTCAAGCATGTAAATGTTTGTATGGTTTTTATAACAATAATATAAGTGTCCAAAGAAAAGATGATAGTGCAATGCAGATGACAAAGTTAAGGTAGCAAATTGCAAAAGCAAATAAGATTATCACTCTTTTTATAACTACTAAAGATGATAGTGCAATGCATATGACAAAGTTAAGGTGGCAAATTGCAAAAGCAAATAAGATTATCACTCTTTTTATAACTACTAAAGATGATAGTGCAATGCAGATGACAAAGTTAAGGTGGCAAATTGCAAAAGCAAATAAGATTATCACTTTTTTATAACTACTAAAGATGACAGTGCAATGCAGATGACAAAGTTAAGGTGGCAAATTGCAAAAGCAAATAAGATTATCACTTTTTTTATAACTACTAAAGATGATAGTGCAATGCAGATGACAAAGTTAAGGTGGCAAATTGCAAAAGCAAATAAGATTATCACTTTTTTTATAACTACTAAAGATGATAGTGCAATGCAGATGACAAAGTTAAGGTGGCAAATTGCAAAAGCAAATATAATTATCACTTTTTTTATAACTACTAGTGCACTGAGTACAATCAGTATTTTTCCTTGTCTCTTTGAAATTTTCTGTGTCCCACAAATTTGGAGGACAGGGGGACAGAATGTCCCCTGCCACTGGGATTCTAGGTGCAACAATGATGTAGTTAGTTTTTCTTTATTGGCAAAGTTAACTTGGCAACCAGTTGCACATGGCCATAAATGCCTGCACATATGGCTATTATTTTAACCCTCTCCATGACATGGTTACCCAATAGATAGGAAATCATGACATGACTTTTAATGATCAAGCCATTTCCAATTACGATATCACCCTGTTGCCTTCATGATATAGCCAAGTTGTCTAGATGATAGGGCCCTGTTGCCAATGATGATACAGCCCTGTTGTTCTAAAATGATATAACTCTGTTGTCTTTAACTAGATATACATGCAGTCACAGACATGCATTTCCCAGCACTTCAGGCCTGTTCTTCTTATGTTTTTTTTTTTAATATACCAAACAACATATATTTCACCTCTCTCAAGACCTTTAGAGCAAAAGAAAATCAGAAATTTTCCTGCAAATTTGTCAATGTCCAGCAGTAATATTGCATAGGGTTGCATATATACTAAATAAACAAGCTGAATTCTCAGAATTCCACTTATTTCAAAAAAATTTCAGGAATTTCCACAAAATTTGACCAGAGGAAAATAGTTAAACCCTGCAGTATATTTACACCAATGACATATCTAGCCAAAAACATTTCAATAAAATCTTCCAAGCATGGTGGGAGGAGAAGCAATCATAAGCTGAATTCTCAAAATAGCCTTTATTTGATAAAAAAAAATTTAAAAATGGCCCTTAAAATCAGGCAGAGAAAAATAAAGTTAAACCTCATTGCACATCTACACCAAACACATATCTTGTCTACAAAGTTTCATTAAATCCTCCAAGAAGTGAGGAAGGAGAAGGAATAATAAACTGGATTCCAAAAATACCACCTTTTCCATAACTTTCAGAGAAATTTTCCCAAAAATGGGCCAGAGGAAAAAACAAAAACCCTACTCAGCATATACACCAACCATATATCCAACAGAGAGAGTTTCATTAAAATCCTCCTAGAGGTGTGGGAGAAGTGATGACAAGATTTGTCACAGACAGACAGACAGACAGATTGATCATCAATGATGCATGGGAGTAAAGACAATATCTCCACTCTTAGCTAAAAAAGAAATAGGAGTTTTAAAAGTCTTATTCTGACCTACCGACCAAATTTTTGTTAGCATGAAACTGGAAACACACATTATTTTTTTAGGAAGATGTAACTTTCAGTGAACTTACAGCACACATAAATCTACTAAAAAATCATGAGTTACTGTTCTGTTTGAGGGAAACTCGACAGGTAAGAGTGGTTACAGAAGGGCACAATATTCTGATGGAACCATATAATACAGCTATCTGAATCCATGAAAATTGACACTTTAGTTCCCTTCCAAATAAATTTTCTCACTCTTGTATTTTTTTAATGCCTTAATATATGCCATTTGTATTTTTTTAATGCCTTAATATATGCCATTTGTATTTTTTTTATGCCTTAATATATGCCATTTGTATTTTTTAATGCCTTAATATATGCCATTTGTATTTTTTAATGCCTTAATATATGCCATTTGTATTTTTTTAAATGCCTAAATATATGTCATTTGTATTTTTTAATGCCTTAATATATGCCATTTGTATGTTTTTTATTTGCCTTAATATATGCTATTTGTCTTTTTTAATGCCTTAATATATGCCATTTGTATTTTTAATGCCTTAATATATGCCATTTGTATTTTTTTAATGCCTTAATATATGCCATTTGTATTTTTAATGCCTTAATATATGCCATTTGTATTTTTAATGCCTTAATATATGCCATTTGTATTTTTTTTATGCCTTAATATATGCCATTTGTATTTTTTAATGCCTTAATATATGCCATTTGTATTTTTTAATGCCTTAATATATGCCATTTGTATTTTTTTAAATGCCTAAATATATGCCATTTGTATTTTTTAATGCCTTAATATATGCCATTTGTATGTTTTTTAATGCCTTAATATATGCTATTTGTCTTTTTTAATGCCTTAATATATGCCATTTGTATTTTTAATGCCTTAATATATGCCATTTGTATTTTTTTAATGCCTTAATATATGCCATTTGTATTTTTTTTAATGCCTTAATATATGCCATTTGTATTTTTAATGCCTTAATATATGCAATTTGTATTTTTAATGCCTTAATATATGCCATTTGTATTTTTAATGCCTTAATATATGCCATTTGTATTTTTAATGCCTTAATATATGCCATTTGTATTTTTAATGCCTTAATATATGCCATTTGTATTTTTTTTAATGCCTTAATATATGCCATTTGTATTTTTAATGCCTTAATATATGCCATTTGTATTTTTTTTAATGCCTTAATATATGCCATTTGTATTTTGCTTAGAAAAGGACTATTCAGATGAAACAATGACAAAAGTATTTACAACTGTCATTTAAATAACAGAATACAAATCTCTGAAGCTGCCGAATTTAACAATCATCCAGGTAACCATGATAATTTGGGGAACTTTTCATACAAACATACTGCAAATATGCAGATAAATTTGAAATTCAGACCAGTCTATTCAACTAGGCTAATTTGACACTGCATATTGACACATTAGTGTTTGATTTACAAATTATTTCAAAGTTTGTCAACACAGGGGCATGAGAAAAATCCATAATGTCAATAACCCCACCAATTGGTTTAGTTAGTGTAAACCAAAAGCAATCCTGCTCAGTTTGAAATCCAGTATTAGGGAATTCTGATAATCATGAGAAAATATACAGTTATGTCACAAAACTTAATACAAGTATATAATATATAAGGACTGCACAAATGGGGCAAAATCTAAACAGAATTATACATGAAATATTCTGTTATGCTTAGCAATGAGGATGAAATATTTAGTTATACTTAGCAATGAGGATGAAATATTCTGTTATACTTAGCAATGAGGATGAAATATTCTGTTATACTTAGCAATGAGGATGAAATATTCTGTTATACTTAGCAATGAGGATGAAATATTCTGTTATACTTAGCAATGAGGATTAAATATTGTTATACTTAGAAATGAGTATGAAATATTCTGTTATAATTTGCAATGAGGATGAAATATTCTGTTATACTTAGCAATGAGGATGAAATATTCTGTTATACTTAGCAATGAGGATGAAATATTCTGTTATACTTAGCAATGAGTATGAAATATTGTTATGCTTAGCCATGAGGATTAAATATTCTGTTATACTTAGCTATGAGGATGAAAGATTCTGTTATAATTTGCAATGAGGATGAAATATTGTTATGCTTAGCCACGAGGATGAAATATTGTTATACTTAGCTATGAGGATGAAATATTCTCTTATACTTCGCAATGAGGATGAAATATTCTGTTATATTTAGCTGTGAGGATGAAATATTCTGTTATACTTAGCTATGAGGATGAAATATTCTGATGCATGCAACAATTCTTCTGTATACACTGAATGCTAATACTGTGGCAACACAAGTAGACCAGAGCTTGATGAGATTTTATTGAATTGGGCATTTTACTCCCAGTTTGGAACTAACTGCATTTTTTGAAGTGTTAAGTGGGTATTTTTAAAGTTAACAGTAAAAAACATCACTCACTCTTTACCAGACTTATTCTTGGTCACCAACCTTCAACAAGCATCGGACAATACAAGAAATGACTTGGTGGCAATGACTTTACCAGGTATACTCGATTCATGAATTTAATAGTGCTTTTTCCAAGTGTGTTTCAACTGTTATTGAGTTGATCTACTATCATTTTAAACGTGTTTGGTACTTGTTTCTGAATGCATATTTTGTAATAATTGAGCAGGAGATAATGGTTCTATTGAATCCAATGCACTTCAGTGAAGGTTATTCTGTGTTCATAAGTACAAGATATGCTGAAAACATCTGATTAAGTGAATAAGATTAAAATCTTTTGCATATTTGAATACTATAAAATTATTTTTTTTACGAGTTTCTATCCAATTTATTTGCATTTATTATGCAAATACGCTGCTTATCTACAGTGCTGGCAGACTTCACAAGTTTAGTTACAAGATACATGAATTCTGAGAAAGTGAATAATGCAAATAATGAATCAACCAGAAATGTATCCAGACAACACAGTTGCCCCATTCCCAACACACATATAGTATAATCCTCAGTTCAAGATGCAAGGCAAAATTTACCAAGTAAAACAAGGGCCATAACTCACTCAAATTTTGACAGGAAAAGGTAAAAACCAAACTTTGCATTTAACTTTTTTTTATCCAGCCCATACCAAATTTGATTTAAGCAATGAAGCTCTTAACAAGTGATTGCTTCAAGCAATAAGTCTTTTTATCTTGAACAAATTATTTGTGTTGTATGGGACATGACAAAAATGGGTAACACTACAGGCACCCATCCAAAGAACATGCGACAAACATATTGGTGCAAACAATCCACATGATATCCCTAGTATTATTTACTAACAATCCACATGATATCCCTAGTATTACTGAATAACAACCCACATGATATCCCTAGAATTATTGACTAACAATCCACATATGTCTAGTATTATTTACTAACAATCCACGTGATATCCCCAGTATTATTGACTAGCAATCCATATGATATCCCTAGTATTATTTACTAACAATCCACATGATATCTCCAGTATTATTTACTAACAATCCACATGATATCCCTAGTATTATTTACTAACAATCCACATGATATTCCTTGAATTCAGAATATTAGTTAATCTTAATTTTTGATAAGTTTACCTATCAACCTGGCATTTGAATCCAAACCCCCTTGTTTGCTAATAAAGCAGCTTTGCACCCGTTTTATTTCTCTGTATATTTATTAAGACTAAATCACAAGAGAGGAAGTAACACATCTACTAATAATACCCACCAGTTTGTCCCCTGAAAGGACCTCAAGTAATGACAGAAGTACCACGCCATCTTTGATATCTTCAAACAGGTTCTCAACCTTCATAGGAGGAGTTCTCTGGAAATGAATGGAAACTTAATTAGATTCGTCTAAATTTGTCTTCATTTTAAAGCAATGTATGTTTCATATACATTATTTACATTGAAGTATGTGATAAAACAAAGCACATGTTTGATATATACTTGTTGTGGTTTGGTGTTTGTTCTTAGGCATTTTATTTTACTGGCACCTCTTGACTGCTTTACAATACATTCATAAATGTGCAATAGTCACATTTTTATTTTACTGGCACCGCCTCACTGCCCTCCAATACATTCATAAATGTGCAATAGTCACATTTTTATTTTACTGGCACCGCCTCACTGCCCTCCAATACATTCATAAATGTGCAATAGTCACATTTTTATTTTACTGGCACCGCCTCACTGCCCTCCAATACATTCATAAATGTGCAATAGTCACATTTTTATTTTACTGGCACCGCCTCACTGCCCTCCAATACATGCATAAATGTACAATAGTCACATTTTTATTTTACTGGCACCGCCTCACTGCCCTCCAATACATGCATAAATGTACAATATAGTCACTTTTTTATTTACTGGCACCTCCTCACTGCTTTATAATACATTCTTAAATGAACAATATAGTCACTTTTTATTTTTGATCTATTCATATTGAGGAGAAGGAGTAAAAGAGAGAAGAATAAGAACAAGAAGAAAAACAAATTAAATATGAAAAATAGGTGTATCATTTATGGGCAGATATACTTTCTAAATGGAAAAGAAAAGTTGTTCCAGAAGTGACATGACCACAGTGGCAATACCACTTTTATTGCCACTTTGGCAATATCAATTTTTCTAACACTGATAAATCTCAATATCCCATTGTCAAACATATAATAAGTATTGATGCTCAATAATTACTTAAAATTATGTTACAAATATACTATATTTAAAATTGTAAACATCTGATAATAGTGCCATAATAGGATTTAAAGTACATACACGGAAAACCATAACAGCCATATGTGTAAGATTTTTCCTTAGATTTGTATACAAAGGTAAAGGGACCATATCTACAATTTAAAATTAGGACCAGGATAAATCAAGGTGTGATAAAATTCAGTTAGGATCAGGATAAATCAAGGTGTGAAAAACTTCACAGGTAGGACCAGGATAAATCAAGGTGTGAAAAACTTCACAGGTAGGACCAGGATAAATCAAGGTGTGAAAAACTTCACAGGTAGGACCAGGATAAATCAAGGTGTGAAAAACTTCACAGGTAGGATCAGGATAAATCAAGGTGTGATAAAATTCAGTTAGGATCAGGATAAATCAAGGTGTGAAAAACTTCACAGGTAGGACCAGGATAAATCAAGGTGTGAAAAACTTCACAGGTAGGACCAGGATAAATCAAGGTGTGAAAAACTTCACAGGTAGGATCAGGACAAATCAAGGTGTGAAAAACTTCACATGTAGGACCAGGATAAATCAAGGTGTGAAAAACTTCACAGGTAGGACCAGGATAAATCAAGGTGTGAAAAACTTCACAGGTAGGACCAGGATAAATCAAGGTGTAAAGCAATGCTATTACAAGTTTATGTATTATCTTGCAATTGTTTACCAGAAAATAAATCTGCCAATATTAGTTAATTGTAGATGTGCATGCATCTGCCACTAATTTGATTGTAAAAAAAAGTTAAAAAAGCAGTATAACAACAATTCAAATACTTTTTTTTAAAACAGAGAGCATGCAATTTTGTTGGTGAACAAGAAAACCTGAGTGCTTCAGTGTCACTTAGTACCAACCAATATAGCTTCAAGTGAATGGTTGAACAAAGAGAAACCGCTAGACATTTGTGACCGCAAAAGAAAAAGATATGGTAACTAACTGTGGGTCCCAAATTACTGTATATAACAATATTTTAGTATCATTAGCTCTTCTGCAAATAAATATTCAGCATACTGTATCAATTTTCACTGTCAATAATTTCAAAAATTCAGTCTTCACTAAATTTCAGGAAATTGTATACTTGTAAAAGTTTTGTAAATTTCAGTATGCGGTTGTATTACCAAATCTTAAGAAATCCTAATGCTAATCCATTCTTAAGTGAAATAAATGAAGAGGTCTTATTCTATCAAAACATACTGTATTTTGCCTATATATAATGTACATATAACTGTGAACAGTTTAGACCCAGATCTACAGTCACATAATACAAACCAGGCCTGGAGATCATAAAACTTGGAGCTTGAGTTTGGCATTGAGTTTTCTTCAATCTGCCAATCAGAAATGACCTTTTGAAAGTAATTCTGTTTGTGATTAGTTGAAATAAAAACTCAACCTCAGAGTTTTATGATTTCCAAGTCAGGGCCTATGCTGTTTGCTAACAACATAGTAGAGTAAACAGTTTAAACCGTAATCTGATGGCACATTAAGTGATGGCAGACTTGGTACAAAGCTTTGATCTGGTGGCACATTAAATGATGGCAGGCTATGATCTGATCGCACATTAAGTGATGGCAGATCTGGTACAAAGCTTTGATCTGGTGGCACATTAAGTGATGGCAGGCTATGATCTGATGGCACATTAAGTGATGGCAGGCTATGATCTGATGGCACATTAAGTGATGGCAGGCTATGATCTGATGGCACATTAAGTTATGGCAGATCTGGTATAAGGCTTTGATCTGGTGGCACATTAAGTGATGGCAGGCTATGATCTGATGGCACATTAAGTGATGGCAGGCTATGACCTGATGGCACATTAAGTGATGGCAGATCTGGTATAAGGCTTTGATCTGGTGGCACATTAAGTGATGGCAGGCTATGATCTGATGGCACATTAAGTGATGGCAGGCTATGACCTGATGGCACATTAAGTGATGGCAGATCTGGTATAAGGCTTTGATCTGGTGGCACATTAAGTGATGGCAGGCTGTGATCTGATGGCACATTAAGTGATGGCAGACTGTGATCTGGTGGCACATTAAGTGATGGCAGGCTATGACCTGATGGCACATTAAGTGATGGCAGATCTGGTATAAGGCTTTGATCTGGTGGCACATTAATTGATGGCAGGCTATGATATGATGGCACATTAAGTGAGGGCAGATCTGGTTCAAGGCTATAATCTGATGGCAGGTTAAATGATGGCAGATCTGGTTCAAGGTTATGATCTAATGGTACATTAAGTGAGGGCAGATCTGGTTCAAGGTTATGATCTGATGGCACATTAAGTGATGCCAGGTTATGATCTGATGGCACATTAGGTGAGGGCAGATCTTAATCAAAGCTATGATCTGAAGGCACATTTGGTTCCAGGCTATGATCTGATGGCATGTTAAATGATGGCAGATCTGGTTCAAGGCAATAATCTGATGGCATGTTATGTGATGGCAGATCTGGTTCAAAGCTATGATCTGATGGCACATTAAGTGATGCAGATCCAGTTCAAGACTATAATATGATGGCATATTAAGTGACAGCAGATCTGATTCAAGGCTATGATCTAATGGCACATTAAGTAATGGCAGATCTGGTTCAAGGCTGTTTGTAGATGCCCATTTTATAGGAGAAATTCAGTATTGGAGAACAGTTGTATAAACTCACTATAAATTATAAAATGTTAGTGAGCATACAAATGTAGGGACTTTAATGAGTGAGCTTATTATCACTAATATTGTATTCACTTACAAAATGTTTGATAAAAAGTAAATATGTATGTTGTAATTGCCAACAACTATTGACCCATGGTTCCAGAACAAGGGTTAGATATTAGTATCCATCATTTTATATGCACTACATAACACTAACAAGTGGGTAGATGGACCAGTGGATGTTGGTTACACTAACAAATGGGTAGATGGACCAGTGGATGTTGGTTACACTAACAAGTGGGTAGATGGACCAGTGGATGTTGGTTACACTAACAAGTAGGTAGATGGACCAGTGGATGTTGGTTACACTAACAAGTGGGTAGAAGGAACAGTGGATGTTGGTTACACTAACGAGTAGGTAGATGGAGCAGTGGATGTTGGTTACACTAACAAGTGGGTAGATGGAGCAGTGGATGTTGGTTACACTAACGAGTGGGTAGATGGACCAGTGGATGTTGGTTACACTAACAAGTGGGTAGATGGACCAGTGGATGTTGGTTACACTAACAAGTGGGTAGATGGACCAGTGGATGTTGGTTACACTAACAAGTGGGTAGATGGACCAGTGGATGTTGGTTACACTAACAAGTGGGTAGATGGACCAGTGGATGTTGATTACACTAACAAGTGGGTAGATGTTGGTCACGCTAACAAGTGGGTAGATGGACCAGTGGACGTTGGTTACATTAATGAGTGGGTAGATAGACCAGTGAATGCTGTTTACACTAACAAGCTGGTAAATGGACCAGTGGATGTTGTTTTTAAGAAATACTGTGATAGATGTTTTGTCTATAATTTTTTTAAATCCCTTACTGTCATCAGAGAGTCATTTATTTTGAAGTTTGATAATCCCTTATGTCAGGATAAAATCTCATTTCATTTTATTTCTGTGAACATATAGTAGCATGTGAACATACATCATATTTCTTTAGAGTAAAAACGAATGTCACTTAAAATTTACATTGGTACTTTGCCAAAATTGTATGCTTCTAACATACTCAAGTTAATGATTCAAGAAAATTTAATCACACCAAAATATTGTGATCTAAGTATTTCACTCTAGCCACATAGGCAATCATATTGGAAAATAATAGAGCTCTTGATACATTGACTGAGTTGCTGACACATTAAGTATCTTTGACCACTTCATTTCACATGACAGGCAGTTATTTTCTGTTGTTCTATAAAACATTAATTGTATGAAGTTAATGGAAATGTATTGATCAATGATACACATCAGTGCTATTGAATACTGACTGTGTCAAAACAATCATATATCATCTTACAATCCTGACAAGACAAGTCCATTATCTGATTACAATCAGATTTTTTTACATGTAACAATTTACAGACAATGAATATAACAATTTATCAAATGAAAGCAAAATAACAGTAATTATAGGTTATCATGGAGATGTAGTGTTTTTTTTTTTTGGGGGGGGACTAATTTTGATGATGTAATACTTACCTGTTGCTATTGCATAGCTGGTACTTTTCCGGACGGAAAATATCCCGACCATATGACAAGAATTTGTCCTCCCATTACAGTGAACCAGAAAATTCTAGAACACAGATCGCCCCTGGTCCACCCTGAAGATATGTTGCCCATGTGCACTGTCCTTCATTTTTTTTAGGATGCAGCCTAAACTATGCGACATCAGTGCGGGATGAGAGGAAGGAATCTGGCAACAGCAACAGGTAAGTATTACATCATTAAAATTAGTTTTACTCCCAAAAACTACATTTTAATATCAGTAATACATACCTGTTGGTATTGCGTAGCTGAATTTGTCAGCTGGGTGGGAGGCTGATGATCCCACAACTGGCGAAAGAAAAACAAACACAAAGAATATTCACTATCATTGAAGAGTAGAAGACTACTGCCAGATGGTATCGGCATGGGCCACTTTTTGAGCAACGACAATTGGAACCAAGGAAACTATGCCTTTGCTTTGGTGAGCTAACAAGCGAAGGTAAAAGGAGGAGAAGGTAGTGTAAGAACGCTAAAATGCGGCTTTCATCACATCCTCCAGAGACAAATGAGTTAGATAGACCCATGAGGTAACAATGATTCGAACCTCATGGGCTCTGATTTTTGTGAAAGAACGGTCCCTATAAGTTTGGGACTGATAAGCTCTCTTGATAGTTATTGCAATCCACCTGGAAATGGTGAAAGCTGAAATATCAGTTGAACTCTTAATGAGGAGAAAAAGACACTTCCTACTCTTTCTTCTCTCTTTATGGGCTGCCAAAATAGAAATGTAAAGCTGTAACTGACATACAGTACAGCTCATGTGATTTTTTCAGAACTCCGCGCATCGCGGTGGGGTACTTAATCCCCTCCACTTTAGCTCCGCGATAGCACTCTGCGGTGGAGGCATAAATTGGCATAAATACCTACAAATCACCACCGCGTTTCGGCAGGCACGCTGATGTAAACTCCACCGTGGAGGGGCTAGTCGACATTACTGATTGACATCTGAACAGCCAATGAATGAAGACCACCTATGGAAAGACTGAGACGTCAAGAGTGATTTACAACCGGATACCATCTGAAGAATCAGTCGTTTTCATATATTTGGACAATAAAAAAAATAATTTCAAAAGGCTTGTATATTCAGAATACATTACTGTTTATAAAAGGTTGACCGACTTCTTTTGCAAGAGGTTTATGATTTTAATTTATTTCAAAGAAATATGAACAAACTTATGCACTGACTTGACGAGAAGCACACATTGCCGAGCCTCTCAAGCAGAATAAATTTATCATTTTGTTCCAAAGGAAAGTAATTCTCTGAGATATGGACAATTAAAATCCAAATTGACATCCGCTTCTGCTTACCCCCCCCCCCCCACAACAACAACAAACCTAAAACACTGAATTTACACTGAAATGCAAACCGCGTGCTTAGTCTTTAAGCAGTAATACTAGAGTCACGAGGCTGAATATTATGACTGCATGTGTACTGTAAGGGACTGACCATTTAATATACGGGGTTTATATGTTGTTTTGTTTTTTTCGACCAGGATATTTTTTGTTCTTTCATCACAGTATTTATTTATTTTAAGTTAAATATGGAACGGATTAACGTCTGCTACAAAAATCAGAGAAAGACAATTGTTTTCATGCATTTACCCCCCCCCCCCCCCCCATGCCACCGGTTGGAAAATTCAATTGTCTCTCCCTAATTAAGACTTGACTTCAGCGGATGTTCTACAGAAATCAAGGCAGTGACCATTGTGAACACTGTTGTAAAATATTAACAAGGGTTTGCATCAAAGGATGATGTAAGTTTCAGCTTGGGAACTGTGTGTTTTTATCACACGAAGCCATCTGACTTAGCGCGTTGTACTTTACAGCCGCATTTATGGTCCCGCCATTAACAACGGAAGTTTGATAATTGTTAGTAATTAATCTGAACTCTGCTTATTACCGAAATGAAAAATAATATGGAAAATTCTAAAATCTGAGATGTTCAGAGATTTTAATTTCCAACATGTTTAGAGCATTTTGCATGAATGTATTGTCTCCATGTGTATCCTATTATTTGCTCATTTTCCTACGGCGAAAATATACAAATAAAATATACTTTTTTAATTATTTTTACGCAGATATTAAAGAATGCAGTTTCCTGTTTGTGACTGTTAGAGCCTTTGGTTATTGAGCGTGTTTCTCTTTCTTGCCACTTGCTAACTTTTCCAGATTTCAGTTTACGATAACTTGTGCAGTAATAATTTGGATTCCTTATTTTATGAGAGAGAGAGAGGGGGGGGGGACTTTACTAAGAAGAGTTAATGATCTAAACTTATTCATCTTATTTTTCTGTATTATGCAATAGGAAAACGAACAGAAAAGAAAAAGTTAAACATTAATTTCATCTGATGCGCAAGTTTGTCAAATCAATGGCAAAGAAAACAAACATGCAGAAGCGTTGCTGTTGTACTTTTAGGTTAACAGTTAGCACATGAAATTAACACATCAATATCAAAGAAAACACGCAGTGCTGATGACTTCTATTGTGCTAGGTTACTTGTATGTGTCAACTACATGTATCTAGGATGACCTTTTGCGACCATTTGTGATTTTTATTTTAAAACGCTACTTTGGTAATTAATGCAAAATAGTACAGTTTAAAATAAAATAACGATGTGAAATCTTAATAATGCTTTATTTAAGCGATTTGATGTCAGAAAAAAACGTACAATATGTGAATGAGTATTCATGCATGGAGTAACCATCGGAACTTGTGCGATTTTGTTTCACTTCAGTCAGGTATGACTGCAGCTTTGTTATTAATTTTTTCGATGTTTATCGTTCTTTTCATTGCAGATAGTACAATATCAACTGACTTTCATATGATCATTACAATTTTGTATTGCGTTTACTGAAAAAGAAATACGGATATGAATGCATGTTTAGATTCCGATAACATAGTATTGAAGAAAAAGAAATTAGATTCATTGCGCAAAATGTAGTATTAATACAGTTTACGAGGCATTGTCATTACGTTATTATCATCTTAAATATGATTTGGCACTATGTATCATACATTATCTTCGTTAGAACAAAGAAATATTTATAATTAACTGAATTACGTTTTTTTCAGTGTCAAAAAGTTAGCACATTGCTCCCCAGAGGGATATCGATGTAGATAAATCGGTGCCCCCCCCCCGTCTCTCTCTCTCAACCTCTGCTTGCTTGGGTAATAAACAATAAACCACGCCCATATTATCAAGACCACATCCACTCCGCGGTGGTGATCGGATGTGACTCCGTGAGAAAGCGTGGTGTGCAGGGCTATTCTCCGTGAGACTCCGTGACAACTCCGTCAGGACGCGTGGAGTGATGGGTGGAGGGGTTTATCTTAATCCTCTCCACTCACTCTCCACCCCCACCACGATGCGCGGAGTTCCGAAAAATCACATGAGCTGTACTGTAAAAGTCTATCCTGATCATCTCCAGCACGGATACGACCGAGACTGGGAATCTCACTCGGCAGTGGAGCAACCAGTAGAAGCTGTTTTTTTAACAAAAGAAACCTGGTTGGCAAAGGAGAGAAACCAACTTATAATTTCCATTGAACCTGATACAGTCTTTCTCTTTATAGATAGGGCATAAAGCTCGCTCCTTTGTCTCGCAGACACTTAAGGAGAGCAAGAAAACAGTCCTGAGGGTAAGGTTCTCAAAGGAAGCTTCGCCCAAAGGTTCATATGGAGGTTTATTAAGAGACCACAAGACACAAGAAAGATTCCATTTAGGCATTAACGCATGACACACTGGTCTTTGCAGCTTGAAATACCTGATCAGGTCAGCTAAGTGAGAGTCCGTCCCGATGGCCGTACCTTTCATAAATTTACGAGTGTTTGATAGGGCTGCTCTATAGCCCTTGATAGTAGAAACCGAGCATTGTTTCTCTTTAAAAAAATAAGAGAAGAAAATCAGCTACTGCGCTTACAGAGGGACAGCTAGGATTGACACATTTTCTACTACACCAATCACAAAAGATTCTCCATTTGGCATCATAGACCTTAGATACAGATCATCTCCTGGACTGAATGATGCACTTGGCAACTTTAATTGGAAACTTCTCTTTGTGGAGAGAGTGTTTGAGATGAGCCAAGCGTGAAGGCGGAGAATATGGGGTATGTTGTGTAGGAGAGAGCCCCTGCGCTGTGACAGGTCTTTCCTCTGAGGTAATATCCTGGGATGGTCCACCAGCAGATTGAGAAGATCATTGAACCATGATTGCTGGGGTCACAGAAGGGATATCAAAATGAGCTGAGCAGTGGAGTTCCTTACTTTGTGAAGAACCTGCGAGATCGTTCTGAAAGGTTGGAAGGTGTAAGCGAACAGACAGTCTTACTTCAGGTTGAAAGCTGCCACTGCCCAGGCCTTCTGGTCGGGGACTGGGGAAATGTAAAAGGGGAACTTGTGGCAAACAAGTCGACCAATGGAGTCCCCCAAAGTTGGAACGGGGGGGGGGGGCTGCTACGGATTGGGGAGCGACCATTCCGTGAGGACTATCCTCCCTTTCCTTGACAGACTGTCTGCCAAAACATTCTTTTTGCCAGGAATGTGGCAAACTCAGAGAGTAATTCCATCCAAGATTTCCCAGCAGAGGTTCCCAATTCCAAGCAGAAAGAAAGTGCATGTGTGCCTCCTTGT
Organism: Margaritifera margaritifera; assembly: GCA_029931535.1. Taxonomy (NCBI): domain Eukaryota; kingdom Metazoa; phylum Mollusca; class Bivalvia; order Unionida; family Margaritiferidae; genus Margaritifera; species Margaritifera margaritifera. The sequence continues at coordinate 678,265 of JAQPZY010001079.1, forward strand.
CTCCTGAGGTATGCTACCATCAACAATTGTCAGAGGAGACCATCATGCAGCGACCTCTCATTTTGTCGACACACCCCTGAAGAGCTAAGAACACTGGCCTCATTTCCAAATTGTTGATGTGGAGGATAGATTCTTCCCGCGACCATGAACCCTGAAGAATCAGTCTTATTTGGCTCTAGATGAGTGCCCCACCTGAATCTAATGCATCTGCGAACAGACAGGAGTGGGGTTTGGGTGTGTGCATGGGGACTCCAGCCAGAAACTGGTCCCAATTTGTCCATCAAATCAGATGATGATGAAAATCCCAACCTAGAAAAATCTGTTCATTCAGAGGGCCCCTGTGCAGTTTCCAGACCACCAAAAGCAGAAACTGGAGAGGACACAAGTGCAATCTACCTTGGGTAACTAGGTCCACTGTGGAGTTCAAGGTCGCCCAGCAGAGAAAGAAAAAGACGAACTGACAACGTGGTCATTGCTCTCAGTGCCTCCAACAGGCACAGGGTCTTATCTACTCTGTCCCGCGGGGCATGGACTAATCTCCTGTTTGTGAGGAAATTCATCCCCACGTTGACAAAATCTTGAGATGGAGTGAGCTCTAATTTCTCTAGGTTGGCAAAAGACCCAGCCTAATCACTATGGACCAACAGTGAGAGATCTAGTCTGAGAGACTCTAGCTGACCATTGTGGATCAACCAATCATCAAAATATTGGAGGATTGGGATATCTAGTGACCTTAAATGGGATGCAACTACTCCCATGACCCTGGCAAACGCTCTCAATGTGGCGGCTAGGCCAAATGGAAGAGCTTGAAATTGGAAGACCTTCACATCCAAGCAAAACCGGAGGTACTTCCTGTGTGGAGGAAAGATAGTACACATCCTGAAGATGAATGGAGTCCACCACGTCTTATGGCATTCCTGACTGAGGCTGTGGTCTCCATCTTAAAAGGTTAGTCCAGCAGAATTCTGTTTAGGGAGGATAGTTTGATAATTAAACAGAACTTTCCCCCTTTCTTGGGAACCTGGAAAATCCAGTTGTAGAAGGCCAGAGATTGGTCATTCAACACCCTCTCCTGCACCCTTCTGAAGAAGGGAGTGAACCTCTTCCTTTAATCACACCTGATTCAACTGGTAGTAGAACATGGGGGACCATACTTGAGAAGGAAGATACCAAAACCAAAGCCGGTATCCATCTTTTATTACAGAAAGGTCCCAGCCATCGACCATTATGCCAGACCAAGCCATCGACCATTATGCCAGACCCAGCCATCGACCATTATGCCAGACCCAGCCATCGACCATTATGCCAGACCAAGCCATCGACCATTATGCCAGACCCAGCCATCGACCATTATGCCAGACCAAGTCATCGACCATTATGCCAGACCCAGTCATCGACCATTATGCCAGACCAAGCCATCGACCATTATGCCAGACCCAGCCATCGACCATTATGCCAGACCAAGCCATCGACCATTATGCCAGACCCAGCCATCGACCATCATGCCAGACCAAGTCATCGACCATTATGCCAGACCCAGTCATCGACCATTATGCCAGACCAAGCCATCGACCATTATGCCAGACCCAGTCATCGACCATTATGCCAGACCAAGCCATCGACCATTATGCCAGACCCAGCCATCGACCATTATGCCAGACCCAGCCATCGACCATTATGCCAGACCAAGTCATCGACCATTATGCCAGACCCAGCCATCGACCATTATGCCAGACCAAGCCTCTGAAAAGAGGTTTATTCTGGCGCCTATTGGACCAATGGAAGAAGGACACTGCAGGACAGGCAGCGAGTCCCTAGGGCAGTCCACCCTTATCCTTAGGAAAGGTGGAAGGGCCCACAAGCTTCCTCCCTGGCTTTGTGGTGCACCCTTTAGGGCCCGACTAGAGCGGGGGCATGCAAGGCTACGGTTACTACTGACCTAGCCTTTTTTTCTAAGGATTCCAGTGTTTTACTAGATGGCGTGCCTAGGTCCCTGTAGAAATGCCCACTTTAGCCACTTCAGCATCCAAAGTAGGCAGTTTAGTGGGCCAGGAAGGGGCATGAACCTTATAGCTAGATGCAGCGACCAAGGGTCACAACGCAGAAGGGGACAGACCAACCCTTACGTTGTCTAACAATGTCTTGGCCCTTGCTAAACCTTTGGGAAAGTTCCTTAATCGTAAACAAGTGAGGAAGCAATAAGAGATTCAGTATATTGAAAGAAATGAATTACGTCAGTCTAAAGACTTTCAATGTCAAAATATAAATTTATCAATCTTGAATGTGGAAACTACGGATACAACTATGTACAGGAATTGCTTGAGCTTGTATGGTGTAATTGAAAAAGACTTTATTCAATATACAAACACAAAAGTGCTAAGTAAAACAGGGACCATAACTCCATTATATTTTGTCAGAAAATATTGAAAACAAAAACTTGAAATTGGTCTCCTTAATATAAAGCCTCATAGCAAATGTGTTTTCAATCCATGAAGTCCTTACAGTAACACACTCCATGAAGTCCTTACAGTAACACACTCCATGAAGTCCTTCACAAATCACTGAGAGGAAATGAAATTAGTGATGGACAAGATGGATAGATAGCAGTAATACTCTCCCTGAAGTCCTTCAAAAGTCACTGAGAGGAAATGAAATTAGTTATGAATAACAAGATGGCCAGACAGCAGTAACACTATATGCCCCCATCCATACAATATTGTGGGGAGGGGGTGATTATAAAAAAACAAAAACAAAAAACCAAGTCAGTGTCACCAGGAGACTGTAACACCATTGTTAAAGACTAGACTTGTTTCATGATAGGAGAAAATATGATCTATTCGGTCTGTTAGAACTTTCAAATAGTAAAATTAGGGATCCAGCAATCTCTTCCAACAGTGCTGATCAATATGAGGCTGCACATGCTAAAAACATCACACAGTGAAACCAATATTGATTTTCACAGGACAAATTGGTCAGGCTAGTGGCCTTGGAAATTAATATACCCCCAGTAGACATCCCTTCCCAAATACAGGTCTGTAACAAACAACTGCTGTGTTGAAGAAACTGGACACCAGGCATGGAACAAGCAACTGAAGTGTTGAAGAAAATGGACACCAGGCATGGAACAAGCAACTAAAGTGACAGCTTCAGTTACATTGTAGAGAATTTCCATTTCCTCCAAGCATTTAATATTTACTGAATGAAAGGTCTTTAAAGTCAATATCCAAACTTAATACAACATATAAAATTGATTTTGTAGCCTGTCAGTTTTGGGGGATTTTGTGGACCAGTGCTGGGGGCTTGTGTGTCTGCTATAAACCACAAATTTTAAAAAACTCAATGAGCAACTATCCATCTGTAAAGACAAGGACCCCTATGCCATCAAAGGCATATATAATCAACATATTAAAGTATAGACAAAATTGTCCTTTGCTTGCAAAATCAGACAAATTTATACCCATGAACATCACAGCAGTTCGATCCTTTAATTACCATATTTATCTATAAAAAGCCCACCCTATCCTCTCCCATTCTTACAGTATTTATTTGATAATAAGCCCACCCTATCCACGCCCCATTCTTACAGTATTTATTTGATAATAAGCCTGCCCTATCTACTCCCCATTCTTACAGTATTTATTTGATAATAAGCCTATCCTATCCACCCCCCATTCTTACAGTATTTATTTGATAATAAGCCTGCCCTATCCACCCCCCATTCTTACAGTATTTATTTAATGACAAGCCCACCCTATCCACCACCCATTCTTACAGGATTTATTTGATAATAATCCCACTCTATCCACCCCCCATTCTTACAGTATATATATTTGATAATAAGCACACCTTATTCACCCCCATTCTTACAGTATTTATCTGATAATAATCCCACCCTATCCACCCCCATTCTTACAGTATTTATTTGATAATAAGCCAACCCCATTCTTAAAGTATTTATCTGATGATAAGCCAACCCTATCCACCCCCACCCCACCCCCATTCTTACAGTATTTATTTGATAAGCCAACCCCATCCACCCACCCAATTTTAGCCAATATTTACTAAGGATATCTTTGTCTGATAATAAACCCATTTCCTACTTATGACAAATGTGTTTGACTGGTCCCCTGGTCCTATCATGGGAGAAATACTGTACAGTTTCTGGTAATCCAAATGTAACAATCAGATAACAAGCCATATCGGAATCACTGCATATTCAATTATGTAAAGTGTTTTTGTAAGACCCCTGGAAAAAAGGACTCTTGACACCTAGGTTGTTATCACTACCAAAATAAATAAAACAGTAAAATTCTAATCATTATTACTTTGCACTTTTCTGCCTAATTTTAGCTACATTTTAAATACATACTTAATATTACTCTTCATGTATGCATGTAAATATTTACAAGAAAAAAATTGAATTTCATAGAATTCAATATGCTAATGAGCATGAAAAGCTTGACCTATATGCCAGTTACCTGTTTGAGGTATGTGTTCATCCAATTTGTGAAGGTTTTCTTCTGAACTCTTTCCTGTTCATCTGAAATGACAAAAATAAATAAAAGCGGTCAATAATTGTGTAGCTTTCTAATCAAGAACTATGTCCAAAAGCACTAAGACCCTCCCAAATACCTGATGGACATATCTGGAAAGTCCAAAAGAACTATGATCCTCCCAAATACCTGATGGACATATCTGGAAAGTCCAAAAGCACTAAGACACTCGCAAAGACCTGATGGACATATCTGGAAAGTCTAAAAGCACTAATACCCTCCCAAATACATGATGGACATATCTGGAAAGTCCAAAAGAACTAGGACCCTCCCAAATACCTGATGGACATATCTGGAAAGTCCAAAAGCACTAAGACACTCCCAAATACATGATGAACATATCTGGAAAGTCTGAAAGCACTAATACTCTCCCAAAGACCTGATGGACATATCTGGAAAGTCCAAAAGCACTAATACCCTCCCAAATACCTGATGGACATATCTGGAAAGTCCAAAAGCACTAAGACACTCCCAAATACATCATGGACATATCTGGAAAGTCCAAAAGAACTAAGACCCTCCCAAATACCTGATGGACATATCTGGAAAGTCCAAAAGCACTAAGACACTCCCAAATACCTGATGAACATATCTGGAAAGTCCGAAAGCACTAATACTCTCCCAAAGACCTGATGAACATATCTGGAAAGTCCAAAAGTACTAATACCCTCCCAAATACCTGATGGACATATCTGGAAAGTCCAATAACAACTTTAATGAAGAATAACTTATCTTTGGATTTCTTACATAACTTTGTCCCTATAATTCCTGTGACCTTGACCTTGGCCTTTAGCATCTTCATCCCCCTACTTAATAGAGATCTTCTGTAGTATCTCTAAGACAACCCAAAAAAGCAGAAAGAATATATAAGCATTCTACAGAAAACTAGACATGCATGTCCATAATTTCATGATAATACAAGTTATCTGTACAAGTCTGACCGTCTTTAGACTGTAGAAACTCTTTAGACTGATTTAATTCATTTCTTTCAATATGCTGAATTAATGCTGGAAAATAAAACTTGATCACTGTCCAGAGATGCACTGTTTACACCGAAAAGAAGTTGGCCATGGCCTACATGTTGAGCCCACCCACAATCTATATTCCAAATCCAAAGACAGTGGGTATTAAAATAAATTGAAAGCAAAAAACTTTAACAATGACTGAGGTTAATGTTGCATGTGGACAGACACAATAATGGACAGATGTACAGAAAGAAATGCACAGAAATGCCAGAGTGATGACTGCGTCAAGCTCCCACCAAAGCATGCATTTTACTTTATTTGATAAACAGTAAGCAGACGTGAAGCAAAAGTCCATTAAAGTTTTCTTTTAAGCAACAGAGTCAATTAGAAAAATCTCATAATGACAGGGTGTCATTAAAATAAATTTCAGGACCAGTCAACTTAATGAGAAAGTACATTTCAAGATCAAACAAGATTACTGTGAAATTCACATTATATAACTGTCCTGTGTTTACTAGTCCTCTATGCAGGCAATAGTAGGGAATGGTTAATTAACTCTGGAGATCATTGACCAACATATCTGAATGACCTTGACCTTAGGTCAAAGTATGGAATTTCCAAGAAAACTTAATGTGCACAAACTATTTTTTTCTTATTAGATTTACCATGACCATCATCTCTGACCTTTTGTTCCCAGAATCTACAAGTTTCTTTATTACCCAAGTACAAGTCATGGAACTTAGTCTAGAACAAAAGTTATTCTGCAAAATCCATTTTTCTTTGAGCCACAATGAAGCTGACCTTTGACCCACCCCAAAATCAACAGGCCTTGCATATGTTAAGTGCAAGATTTCCATAAACTTTAGTCAAGGTACCAGGTCTAGAACTAAAGTTATTACGTAAAAACTATTTTCTTCTTTCAGTCACAGTGACCTTGACCTTTTACTTTTTAACCACCAAATCAATTGGCTTCTTACTTACCCAATGTGTCCATCATCCACAAACTTTGCTGAAGGTATATGGTCAAGAAGTTAAATATTTGTGCAGACACTATTTTTCTTTCTGTCACATTGACCTTGACCTTTGACCCACTGACCCCAATACTGATAGGCCTTTTACTTACCCCAAGTGCAAGCCATCCACAAAGTTTGGTAACTGTTAATGGTGGCAAACTTTAGTTAATGTGTGGGAGACCATTTTTATTCTTTCAGTCAGTGACCTTGACCTTTGACCTTTCAATACCGATGTTTATATGGTTCTTCCTTACCCCAAATGCAAGCCATCCATAAAGTTTGATAACTGAATATGTTGAACAACCAGAGTTATTGTGCAGAAACGAAATTGATAAAAGATGGACAGACAAATGGGCAGACAACACAACATAATATGCTCAGCCTCATGGCAGGCATATAAAAACTAGAGGTGTAATGATTCATCTATATGTATTAGCACATTTTCTGTGACGATATGTGTCACTGATATCTATACCACTGACTGAATATCCCAATACATATTGTATCACAAGTGTGACAATACATATTGTATAACAAGTGTGACAATACATCAATGCAACAGCACTTGAAGGTGATGTATCACAATATACATGAATTAAAGTTGAGAAAAGAATGAAAATTTACAAGCTTTATGTTCTCGAATAAAAGTATTTCAGATTTTATCACTGTTTTTGTGTATTATTACCATCTAGACATTAGTTATCAGACTGGTTCCCCTACTAAGCAAGAGAAACCACCTAAGCAAGAGAAACCACCAGTCACAATCATGAAACATTAGAATTATTTTTAAGTCAGATGTGGTTAAATGGAAAATAATAAATGAATCGTATGTTACTAATTTCTAGCTTTATTACAAATTCAGGTATGAAAGAAGGTTGGTAGATATAAAGTCAATATGAAAAAAAACGTTCACTCTCATAGTGCTTTGCTACAACCGAAAGGGCAAATTAAATCTTAAATGCAAACCCCTCAGCTAGATTTCAGGCTCCCTTCTGGAAATATTTTGGGTTTCAGAGATCAAATAATTATTAAGGCATGGTACAGTTAGTAACAAAACCATAAACAGAATCTGCAAAATGGTTATGATATATTCAGCCAATGCTAGTAACCATGCCACACATTTACAATGCCAACATAGCTACATTGACATTACTACATCCAAGTCAAATGGACAAGGCAGGAGTCTGTATTGTGGTACATATTGTATCATCACTCCTGTACTGCATTATGTATTGTATCACCTATTAACTGTATCATACATATTATGGTACATGTTGTATCACCACCAAGTATCATGCAATGTATTGTATCCTGACCAAGCAGGCAATGCATGATATCTTAGATACATGATACAAACAATCCTGGACACACAATGTTCTTTGCTGATCACATGCACACCAATGCAACCAAATTAATTCACATGATTCAAGAATTCTTTTGCTAGATATATTCAGTAAGCTTTAAAAGGACTGCATGGGTGTATACATATACACTAGTTTCAGGTTCGAGTCTCCCCATATTTTTGTTCCTACCAGTCTACTAGTATTTTTGTACTGTTGGAAAAGGTTAAATGTCATCAGGACATGAAACTCTACATGTACATACCCAGTTTATCATCTGCTCATAATGGGCAGGTAACAAAAATACCCCAGAGTACCTGCTCATAATGGGCAGGTAACAAACATACCTGGTTACAATACATAACTTCACTCAGACACACTGAAGCATAAATTGTGTGATTGTTCAATTTCATCGCATGGAACAGATCATAAATTGATAAACTAATAAGAATGATCAATATAAATGTTTTAAAGAGCTGAATATGTACAGCATTATGTTCTGACTATATTGGTTTGGGCAATCATGCTACCATGTCATCACATATCCAATCTTTAGTTCTGGAAATATGCACATTAAACATCATTTCTTGTTAGCTTTGCTTAATACTGGTTAAAATCAGTACAAGCATTCATGGGAACCATCAGATCCTTTGACTTTAATTTTTGTAAGTCATTAGAATGCACAAACCTTTAAACATGTGCCTACTGTATCACAACACTGTGCTGAATAAATGTACTTTTATTTTAGGGAAGCAGCCACCAAATTATTTGACAAACTGTATCTCCAGAATAATATCAGTTACTATGTGTCATCAAAATTATCATCATTAAAATGTCTATTTGATATAAGGTTGTTTACATAAAACATTGGAAATGGCAAAAAAGACTTTGAAAGGAAAGATTCAGAAGTTATCGATACATCCTGAAAAAAAAAGATAAGGGCAACTAATTCATCTTTGCTAGCCAAGGGTCATCGATCCACTTTGTTCCACATCAATCCTTGGCATATTTAGCTAGCTGAAATGGTATCTACTGCTCCACTATCTGATTGGATGCAGCTGACAGAAACTGATCCAATCAGATCTCTTGTTACATCTAATTGATTTCACTTGCTATGGGCAGGGACTCTTTTATCTGCAAGATGGCACTTGTTCAAAACACTGTTTCAGCTTACTCAATATGCCATTGGTTGATGTGGAATTAACTGGGTCGACGACCCATGGATAGCGAAGATGGAAAGTTTTATAAGAAAGGGCCTTATAGGAGACATTTTTATTGTGCAAGAACCTTATATTGGAGTGTTATAGTGAAGGGCTTAATGGAGATAGTTTTGCTATGAAAGGACCTTATATCGGCCTGTTACAGTGAAGGGCCTTATAGGAGATAGTTTTGTTATGAAAGAATCTTACATGAGAGTGGTATTGTGAAGGCCTAATAGGAGATGGTTTTGTTGTGAATGGACCTTATATGGGATAATACTAAAGATGATAGGAACAGGTTTTTTTCTGATGTTCTTTAAGATGAAGCCAGATATATACTGATTTGTGTTCTAAAATAGCACAATATCATAACAGTTGGTTTTTGAAATTCCACAAAAAAATCCACCAAAAGAGTATCAATATGCTAGAACAGCAACTGTCAAAATCCAATAATTGTCACTGTGGTAAGCAAGATGATGTATACAGTCCATGTACACAGTTGTCAATCTTTGGTCCTTATTTTTTAATACCTGTCAATAAATATATTTACCCAGTTCTATACATCAATGTATCTTCCTGCTATGTAAATATTTTAAATCCAAAGTTCTTTAGTATCCAACCATCTATCACTTACCTATCATTATTCTTATCTTCTATTTTAAGAAATATCAATGAACAGTAATAAAGATAAAATGAAACAAGTTTCTTTTCCTTCTGTTTTTTTACACGTCCATAATCCTTGCATAATTTTAGCATAATATCTATATCAGAAAAACAATTTTTTGTATCTGGAATTCACAGTCATGGCATTTGCAAAAGTTTAATTATTTTATATATTATCCACATTTAAAAAAAAAAATTCTTTGATTAAATAAAGGATTTCATCAAGATTGTTTTTCTATGATTAAATGGGGGATTTCATCATGATTGTTTTTCTATGATTAAATGGGGGATTTCATCATGATTGTTTTTCTATGATTAAATGGGGGATTTCATCATGACTGTTTTTCTATGATTAAATGGGGGATTTCATCATGATTGTTTTTCTATGATTAAATGGGGGATTTCATCGATTGAGACTGAATCAGCCATTAAATCCCACTTCATTTGTCTGGCAAGAACACAATGTGAACATATTCATCAATCAGCACTTTTTTTTAGTATCCACAGATACCAATGTACTTAGTCATTTGTCCAGGTTTGAAATGCATTGGTACACACATTCATAATTTACTCTGTAATGATCCTGTGCATCTAACCAAAAAAAATGACCACGAGTATATAGTTATAGTTATGTACCCAAATTTTGAAAGTAGGTACATATACTATCATGCACCTAAGCAAAAACTCTAAACTTCAAACCTTGACTGTGTTTATGTACTTTTCCATGTTGATGAGGTTGAACATACATGAAGTAAACAATTTATTACTGTCAGAACACGTATGTAATGGTAATAAAATTTTCAAGAAACAATATACATTTGAATAAATACATGTTATCATAAAGAAAAAAAATGATAAACCAGTAAGTTTTACCATCTGATTAAAGTGTCAAGATACATGTACATGTATCAGCTGGTGAATCATAAAAATCACTTTTATGTGAAAACATCTTTGTTCAATAACTTAACAACTGGTAAATTAGTCCTTTATTTATTTGGATGGAAAGAAATTGTCTGTAGTCATCTGTTTTATATTAATCTGAGATTTTTTGTTGATATGTTTTTCAGTGACATGCAAAAGCTCATATAGTTTTGTGTCTAAAGAGACATTTTTCTTTTTCTGACTGGCGAATTTTCAGCCATTTTTACAAGTCAAAATTCAAAATGAACACGAGAGATTTACTTCGAACAGTACTGAACTAGTCAACATAGAGGTAGAGAATGATAGTTAAAGGATATTTCCAATTATATAGTCAAAGAAGCACAGAACAAAATCATTTCTTTTCATGCTTTAATGCTTAAATTACACTGAACCAGCAACCCCTGATTCTCTCTCTCTGTATTTATCTCCCTCTTATTATTATTATTGATATAAAAGTTGTTTAAAAAGTTTCATCTCAAAATACTCTGAGGCATGGGGTACAAAAGTCTATACAGAGATAAAGAGTAGTGAATGTTTTGATTCTCCCCATGTTTACATTCCTACTTCACACCTTCCCTGACCAGACCAGCTGTTGCTGCCAGCATCCCAATAGCCTTGAATACCTAATTCTGTTGATTTGTTGTAAACAGTCTAAAACTGTGACCTCAAATGACCCCTGGTTACTTTGGTTACTGACACTACTTGATTACTCTAGGTTTTATGGCTGTTGTCTGCTATAAACATTTCAGCTATACAATATATATTAGCCATCACAATAATTACTCTAGTGCTAGGATTTAGACTGTAGGCTGTAAACCCCACCAACTCTTACTTGATCTAAGTTTTGTGTGTGTGTGCATGCATGTGCGTGTGTGTGTGTGTGTGTGCATGTGTGTGTGTGCATGTGTGTGTGTGTGTAGAAATAAAAGCAAATGTTTCATTTTGAAATTTTTTTAATAAAAGCAAATTCATACAGACACTAGTAGATCAAATGAACAGGCATCAAAGTGTCAGGTGGAGACAGGAATATGGTCTCAGGGAAATCTTTATTATATTAAACTAAAAGATAACCTCCTGCATGCTCATGGATGTTTAATAAGCTCGATTTGCCCTCCTTTATTTCATAGAAGGTGACTAATGGAGGCAAAAGTCACATTGACTCATTGGTTAGCATGCCGGACTTGTGAATGAAAGGGTACAGGTGTTCAAATCAGTGGTTAGCATGCCGGACTTGTAAATGAAAGGGTACAGGTGTTCAAATCATACCACCGGAACAGCCTTTATGCAGGTGAGACAAAAAGATAATTCTTTTTTAAATAATCGCAATAGCCTGGTGCACTATTTGATGAAGTATTTACTGAAATATTTAACAGTGGATAGCAACTGGATTATTATTGATTTTCTTCTGGAATTCTTCCACAAGAGAATGCAGAACAACTGAACTATAATCTATATTAACTCACAATTCAATTAAATGCTTTGATCTACATGTAATATCCCTACATGGAACTAACCCAAGTTAAGCATGATAGATACATAAATAATTCCATTACAGCTACCAGTATTGCAAATCCTTTTAAATTTGTTGGTTATTACTGAAACCAAAAAACATAAGATTTGACATAACATTGCCAATCCATGTTCCAGGTACACATACAATTCAGATTATTAGCAGATGATCTTAGTTTGATTCCAATCAATAAAATATTTGGACTAAAAAGTTACCTATGTAGTGCGTATATTCTTGTAATATTTCATAGAAAATTAGCAAATGCTATCTAAACTGTATATTCTTGTAATATTTCATAGAAAAATAGCAAATGCTATCTAAACTGTATATTCTTGTAATATTTCATAGAAAAATAGCAAATGCTATCTAAACTATTTTAATATATAGAGAGTTGTGCATACATTTAAAGATTACAGTCTCTGCCAAGTTGTTTTCTCTACGGATTTATGTCAACAGCACACATAAGCTACCTAAAGTCACTGAAAATAATGACAGATCCTTGAGCCATATGACCATATCAGGTGAAAACAGTAAAACATATTATGAAGATAATAGCATGCTTTCTGGTATAAGATGATGAAAACTGCAATGATAAAAATTTGATTTAATTCTGCCATCAAGAATTTTAAGGTACTTCTAACTCAAAAATGGCTCCATTTAAGTTAACACCATTGCATAGCACCATGCCCCATCCACCTGTTCAATCCACATGGTACCCTGGATCTTTCTACTAAAGAAAAGAAAGTGTAATATCATTGTTGTTTTTTTTACAGTAATTTCTCTAGTTGCCATTGATGTTACCTTTTAAATATGCATGATTACATAAAGCAGTGGGGATTTAGTCATGATTACATAAAGCAGTGGGGATTTAGTCATGATTACATAAAGCAGTGGGGATTTAGTCATGATTACATAAAGCAGTGGGGATTTATTACATTTGGGAATACAGACAGTTGTAGGTATTGCACATGTCCCTAGAGGTCACCCAGTATAATAGGAGCAATTTTAACCCAAAGCTTAAATTCTCATCCAGGCCCTGAAGTCATGAGGTGTTTTAGTAAAATTGGGGCCAGGCCCTGAATTAATGAAACTGTTTGAGCAGAAATAATGAAGTCAGAATCATGACTCCAAAATTAAAACTCATACTTGGAGTAATTGGGGATTTATGGATAATGGTGATCTAATCTCTCTCCAAACTAAGTTACAGAAGATCAAATATTTTAAAATATAAGCATAGTTCAATTTTTTGGCTCAGAAGTTTCAGGACTAATGGCCTTGGAATATCCCTTCCAAAATTATACCTGAAGTAAAGGTACAACTATGAAATCTGAAAAATCATTCCCATATATCTTAAAAACTTTGCAGTTATATAACAAGGTTTTAATATGAAGCAATACGAAATGCACATGGAAAAGAACTGTTCAATCTGTTAAATTTAGCTTTTTCCATTACAAGTATATAACATATTCCATTACAAGTATATAACTTTTTCCATTACAAGTATATAACATATTCCATTACTAGTATACAACTTTTTCCATTACTAGTATATAATTTTTTCAATTACAAGTATACAACTTTTTCCATTACTAGTATATAACTTTTTCCATTACAAGTACATAACTTTTTCCATTACAAGTATATAACTTTTTCCATTACAAGTATACAACATATTCCATTACTAGTATACAACTTTTTCCATTACTAGTATACAACTTTTTCCATTACTAGTATACAACTTTTTCCATTAGTAGTATATAATTTTTTCCATTACTAGTATACAACTTTTTCCATTACTAGTATACAACTTTTTCCATTACTAGTATACAACTTTTTCAATTAGTAGTATATAATTTTTTCCATTACTAGTATACAACTTTTTCCATTACTAGTATACAACTTTTTCCATTACTAGTATAGAACTTTTTCCATTAGTAGTATACAACTTTTTCCATTACTAGTATACAACATTTTCCATTACTAGTATACAACTTTTTCCATTACTAGTATACAACTTTTTCCATTACAAGTATATAGCTTTTTCCATTACAAGTATACAACTTTTTCCATTAGTAGTATACAACTTTTTCCATTAGTAGTATACAACTTTTTCCATTACTAGTATACAACTTTTTCCATTACTAGTATACAACTTTTTCCATTAGTAGTATATAACTTTTTCCATTACTAGTATATAATTTTTTCCATTACTAGTATACAACTTTTTTACTCAAAATAATCGAAGATTTCTATGCACAGTAAATGAACTACCTATACATCAGTATCTGTGAAATATTGACTAATCTCTCAAGAACATTTCCTGACATGTAGATCATAGCCTTTGTAATCTTTCTTAATCTCCTTTTCTGTTAAAAATTAGTACATGTAACTTGGCATCATGTCAAATATAATGAAGTGAGATTTCAAAGTTTGGCATGGAAACATAAAAGTTCAAGCTGTGTTTCTTGCCTGATACACAGATCAGAGAAAACAAAAATTAGTTTTAATGTCTACCCACATGCTTCAGGCTGGCATCACAAGTGGCCTCACAAGATAAAAGTGTTTTGAGGAATAAATCCAAATACCATCACTATCATTAATGAGGAAAGAGAAGTGGATGACTGCAACAAGATACACTACAAGTTAGTCTTCTTTATATAAGTAATCAAAGTTAAACTTCAGTGAAAAATGAGAGTACTTGAATGGCAAGAGACACACCCATCTCTTTACCTTTTCTCTACTAATGACCTTGACCAATGAAATAGCGACTTAACCGCTTATGATAAGGTGTTGACCTGGCTAAAGTTTGATCAAAATATCTGACCTATATTATCTCTTGTTGTGACCTTGACCTTGGGGGTACAACTGTTAATACCAAGACACTATCAAGTCAAAATATATTTTAAAAAAGGCTATAGTTTCATTAAAAAAATCTTCATACCCATATATGGAATGAGGTCACTGCTTTGTTTTCCCTTGCTGTGACCTTGACCTTAAGAGAGAGGGCATGGCTATGGTATGCTACACACCATCTACACATGATATAAAATTGGCTATAAAGTTTCATTAAAATATCTTCAGTGATTCAAAAGTTATACTCTGGAGCAAACAGAATTACATTTTCCCTTTCCATGACCTTGACCTTGAGACAGGAGGCATGGTTATGGTATGTAACATGACCTTGACCTTGAGGCAGGGGCATGGTTATGGTATACAACACACAGTTTATACATGATATATAAATGGCTAAAGCTTCATAAAAATATGTTATGCAGTTATAACAGAAAGCTGTCATCTACATTCTTCAGAAGTAAAGCACAACATGTTACACTATATACTGAAACAGGCGGCATCAAATGGCATCACAGTGCATTTTACAAATATATGGCATATGAATTTAATTTGAGGTTTGAAAACAGGAACTACTAGGACTTTAACCAGAGGGCCATTTAATTTTCAATCATAGACAATTATTTTAGAAATGGATGCGAGATTTTACAAAATCCAGAACATTCTCTATTATAAATTTTGTAAGTACATGCATTGCATAACTGCTAACAGTATTCATAAAATACAGCTTTACAGCCGAGGTACGATGGGAGCAAAATGATACAAACACATTACTGTTTCCATAGCAACCTGAAGAAATCAGACAAAATTCAAGAAATTGAAAATTAAATCTCACCTTTTAGGGACAGAACCCTTTCAGCAAACACCCTTGTTTGGTAGGTGACATTCTGAAAGCCAGATGCCATTTTGCTGATTAGCTACATTCATCCAAATCTTGAGTTAGAATCTAGAATCCTTTCCAATCATGGTCTTAAACCAGTTCACTTCCCAGTGGGCAATCAAAGAGCACATTACAAATCAATCTCATTACATTTTCATTGAAGGCAGTCTGTCTGCGCTTGTATTCAAATGAAACAAGATGATGCTGAAACTTCACTACAGCCCAATTCTGCAGAAATCATCATCATCAATATTATTATTTCCCTAGAGATTCACATTACACCATAGATGCTGGTTATTCTAGGGTGAAATCAATCTACAGCCTGCAGTGTGATGTAGCTCAGTGTGTCAGTTAGGCTCTGTGAAAGTAAAGGGAGAAAATAGTCTGCAGAAAAGTAAAGAATTAGTATGGAATTGTCAGAAATCTGGCACAGGTAACAGTATGCTGCTCACACCTCCCTCTGTCCCCCAGCAATGAGATCTACCTGCAAAATGTACAGGTATAAATAACCAAGGTGTGTGATCAATAGAACAATATCACCACTGGGGGCATTGAGCCATTCACATTGCTTCCTGCCACTTGATCAAACGGCCATGCTTCAAAAACACTGCTCCAATCACCATTCTGTATCTGTGATGCATGATTGCTCAAACTTCTGACTGATCATTTTTCTATTTGCTCCAAACCTTAGATATGTGCACACATGGGCATATCTATGTATCTGTCCAACACATAAAGAACAATTAAGGAAACAAGATGATAAAAGAAATGTTCAACTGGATGTCATATTAATTTCAAAATGGCCTTTTGCTCCTCCTACCCAAAATATAACCACTCCAGATGACCACTGTCCATCCATCTTCTTGATCAATACAGAGAAATATGGACACTAGTAATCTCTCAAAGGATGTGGGTAAAATCAAAAATCTACACCGTATTACACAAATGTACCCCCCCCCCCTTGAAAAATGCATGCTCATTTATTAAATTAAATCAATCTGGAATAAAATGAAGAAAATCCTGAATCAATCAGAAACATCATTGCAACTGAATAAATCAGAAACATAATTGCAACTGAATAAATCAGAAACATCATTGCAACTGCATCAATCAGAGACATCATTGCAACTGCATACAAACTTTCCACTGTGTTGGACTGTATAATGATAATTATAAAAGCAAATACTAACTAAATGAGTGAGTGATCATGACATTTTGTTATACACTCATTTTTTCTCAATTAATTAAGCATAGTCAGAACTCTGCAGTATTTCTCCATACTGCATTGCATTTTAATGCACAACACATGAACAACATGCTACCATGTTCACAATACTATACACATGTGAATACTCAGTTGTATTTTTCTTTGTGGCTTATTTGCAGATAGTTGTGTATCTTCCCAAATTTAACAGAAATTAAACTAGTTTGCATCGAGTAGTGCTTCCTTTTTATTATTTAATAAATAATTAATTGAAAAAAATGTATCTATTTCAAACGATAAGCAATTTTGATACTGCAATTTTTCAAAAATTAATTCCCTTGTGCGTCAGTGATAATGTTGGAACGTTATGTCATTAAGAGCGTTACTGTTAGAGGCACACGCAGGCCTGAAATAGAAGCATCTATTGTAAAAGATAAGTACCTATTTTTCTCAATGCACTGTATAAGGAGACCAAACTGGCTCATTTTAAAATCACTCATTGATTTTTTTTTTTTAAATTAGTAAATAATAAATATGTTATAACATTTGAATGGGAAAATATGAACTAATTTTCTTCCAAGTAATGCTGCACTCCTAACATAGTGTAATATCACTCAGACAAAAGCTAGTTCATATTTTCCCCATACAAATCTAGTAATCTATAAATACAGTATTTAATGTAATACGCACATATGCCTTAATAAGCAGATCCCACTTTTGGTCAAACTCCCATAAAAATTAGCCATGTCAAAGCGCACACATCTCAATCCTAGAATGCCACATGGCAGGGAAGCTGCTGCTTAAATCGACCTCCAAGCCTCTTAGATCATGATTTTTGTGGAACCTACCACCACACATCCCACGTTTTCTTGTTACCACTTATCTTTGTGAGTTAAATCTGTCTCAAAAATGGATTTGACACATGTTTTATGAGGTGCCACCATACTGGGAGTGATAATGAATGTCCACAGTGAAGAGTTCTCAACATAGACAGGGAAAGCTAACTCTCCAAGTATGTGTGCATACACATGATGGAGACACTATTTCTGACATGATCAAGTGTGCACTTATTATGATAAGGTTTAACCTCATGTTAATTTGTTGAGCACACAATGCAGATATTATGTTGAATATGGTAAACATCAGAGTCATTACATGCTTACCCCATACTAATCTTTAAAGCACACAAAGTGGATATTATGTTGAATATGGTAAACATCATGAAATTTACACCAATGTTAATTTTTTGAGCACACAATACAGATATTATACTGAATATGGTAAACATGAAATTTATGCCAATGTTAACTTTCTGAGCACACAATACAGATATTATACTGAATATGGTAAACATGAAATTTATGTTAATTTTTTGAGCACACAATATAGATATTATACTGAATATGGTAAACATGAAATTTATGCCAATGTTAATTTTCTGAGCACACAACACAGATATTATACTGAATATGGTAAACATGAAATTTATGCCAATGTTAATTTTTTGAGCACACAATACAGGTATTATACTGAATATGGTAAACATGAAATTTATGCCAATGTTAATTTTATGAGCACACAATACAGATATTATATTGAATATGGTAACATCAGAGTCATTACATGCTGGATATTAAAAACTCAATGTGAAACCTGAAATAGCAGACAATTCTACATAAAGGAGACACCTGCTTATAAACAACAGCATTATAAGCCACCTTTCTTTAATGTAACAAATTTGATCTCTTTATGAAAGACACCTGTCCATAAAAAAAACATTGCACCTTTGTTGTCCTCTACAAAAAAAAAGTTTCACTGTATTTACTACATATTTACACCAATTACATATACTTCTCTTATCAAATACACAAAGAAAAGAGTATGTTCATGAGTGAATATTTTGATTACCACACAATTGTTGAAATCACATCAGTTTTCCACAACAGAAAGCATATGCAGTCAATTTATGGCAGGTCATAAATTAGTGAAGTTTTTCAAAAGATGTATATACTTTTCATTCACTTTATCATTTTCTTACACATTACTGTTATTGTGATTATTAAACAATAAAACAATTTGTTTTTCATTATTTAATAAGAGACAGAAGTTGCAGCCATGTCATTTTATGTCCAATCCCTCCAAGGATTCAAAGTTCTACAATACACCTCAGTAAAAAGTCATAATGTAATGATCACATCATTTCAAGCTGCACATTAATTGCTGATTTTACAAAAGCAAACTACCTTAAGAACAAATCTGTATCAAGGGCAACTGCCCACATATGACACTGTCAGGAATTCCCTAATATGTATCAAGGGCAACTGCCCACATATGACACTGTCAGGTATTCCCTAATCCATATCAAGGGCAACTGCCCACATATGACACTGTCAGGAATCCCCTAATATGTATCAAGAGCGACTGTCCACATATGACAGTCAGGAATTCCCTAAAATGTATCAAGAGCAACTGCCCACATATGACACTGTCAGGAATCCCCTAATATGTATCAAGAGCAACTGTCCGCATATGACACTGTCAGGAATCCCCTAATATGTATCAAGAGCAACTGTCCGCATATGACACTGTCAGGAATTCCCTAATATGTATCAAGGGCAACTGCCTACATATGACACAGTCAGGAATCCCCTAATATGTATCAAGGGCAACTCCCCACATATGACACTGTCAGGAATTCCCTAATATGTATCAAGAGCAACTGTACACATATGACACTGTCAGGAATCCCCATATAAAAACTCCTACGTAACGACCTTCAAAATGGAACAACTATCAAGTGCCAACTGAGTATTTCTCTGAATCATCCATCCCTACAACAAATAAAGGACATTTTAATTTTTAACAAGAGTCCCTCGAAGGGACTGATGCTCTGCTGGATGAAAACAATTTCCATGAATCCGAGATAATACCATTTCTTCTTTTTAACTGCCGAATGTTGAAACCATCTCTGATATTCTTCAGCAAAAACAAGATTTTCAAATTAGCTGCTGTGGTGCACATATTATATATCATCTTGACACCATTTTCATTCAGGACAAAGCAGACACCATTATAAGTCTTTTTGTGAAAACCCAATGTCATAATGATTATCCATTCTGGAAGAGTAGTGACAACAAGATTTTTAAGACAGTCACCATGGCATCCATATTGGATGTATGACTGGCACCATTTTTCATTTAAGACCAATTAGGTATCATAAGAAGTCAATTGGTGAAAACCCCATGTTGATATAGCCATCCATATGGGAGGAGTAGAGATAACAATATTTTAAGATAGCCACCATGGTGGCCATATTGAGGGTTCGTCATTTTCATCAAGGAGCAACAAGACACCATAAGAACTCTTCTGATGAAAACCTCATGTCAAAATGACTTTCCATTTAAGAGGAGTAGCAAAAACAAGATTTTCAAGATGGTCACATATTGGATGTCAGATCAGCATCATTTTAATATAGGATCAACAAAACATTATAAGAAGTCTTTTAGTGAAATCCCATGGTGATATCAGTATTCATTCAAGAGAAGTAGTGATGACAACATTTTCAAGCTGGCCAAAATGTCAGACATATAAGATATCAGATTGGCACCATTTTCATTTAGGACTAACTAGAAATCACAAGTCTTATGGTGAAAACCTCGTGTTGATACGACCATCCATTCAGGAGGAGTAGTGAAAACAAGATTTTCAAGATGGCCTCTGTGACAGCCATACTGGACCTCACATTCATACCATTTTCATTTAGGACGAACTAGACATTAAAAGAAGTCTTTTAGTGAAAACCCTATGTTGATATGACCATCCATTTTGGAGAAGTAGCAATAACACAATTTTCAAGATGGCTACTGTGGTGTCCATATTGGATGTCCAAGTCACACCATTTTCATTTAGGACCAACTTGACCATGGGAAGAATGTGTGTGTAAAATTTCATGGCAATGCTGCAAGTAGGTTTAGGAGGTGTAGCGATAACAAACTTTTACTAACAGATGGACAACGGATGAAAGACCATCCAATAAGCTCTTCTGGTCTATGACCAGTAGAGCTTTAAAAAAAAAAAAAGAAAGAAAGAAAAAATGAGCTTTTTCACAGACAATGTTCATTCCGTACATGTTCACTAATTTATGAAAGCAACAAATGGATACTTTTATTAAGCAAATCTATCAATTTATATTAGCTATGCTGATTTAAAAGCTCAGTATTGTTATGTAAATGATTTATATTTACAGTTACTGGTGATTATATTGCAATAAGAAATTTCTATAATTCTTGGAATACATGTACCTGTCCATTCAAGACTGTATGCACTATATACATGCATTTTGACTGACATGTCAGAGGCATGCAACCCCATCTAAGTTTTTTATTATTAATGTATAGTGTGTTACTGGGGGAAAAATGTATTCAAGGAGCACGTAACTAACAAGGTAACTGATGACACAACTTTTTATATTTCAAATGAATACACATGAATTAAGACTTAGGGCTACATGACCACTGATCTATGAGGTGTATCAATAATCAAGGTTCATCTCGAGAGACAATAAAAGCAATATTATCATATTTTCAGTCAAGTACTGTAGAATATGAAGTAATATATAGTAATAAACTAAATAATGACAGTAGTACACTAAAAATTGACAGTAATACACCAAATAATGACAGTATTACACTAAATAATGACAGTGATATACTAAATAATGACAGTAATACACCAAATAATGACAGAACCTGAAAGTTGAGCACAGGACACAGCCTATCCGTATCTCGCTCATAATCTAGGAACTAGAAAAAAAAATGCGCAAAAATCCATCTTTTCCGTCCAATCTAATGATAATTAAATGTGGAAAATCATTTACATTTCATAAGTTGTTCGAGTACAGTTCCAAGCTTTACCAAGTTGTTCGAGTACAGTTCCAAGCTTTACCATACTCCAAAGCCAATGCCCTTTTGACAATTCAAAAGTCTAATTATGGTCATCTCATAGGAAAACTAAGCTATACTACATGTATAGGAAAACCAGGCTATACTACATATATAGGAAAACTAAGCTATACTACATGTATAGGAAAACTAAGCTATACTACATGTATAGGAAAACCAGGCTATACAACATGTATAGGAAAACTAAGCTATACTACATGTATAGGAAAACCAGGCTATACTACATGTATAGGAAAACCAGGCTATACTACCGGTACATGTATAGGAAAACTAGGCATTACTACATGTATAGGAAAACTAAGCTATACTACATGTATAGGAAAACTAAGCTATACTACATGTATAGGAAAACCAGGCTATACTACATGTATAGGAAAACTGAATAAAGGAGGAAAGAGCACTGGACAGCAAAATATTCTGTGGAAATGTTTGACTCAGACGACATAAAAGTCACTAGGGTCACACAGAATATATCCCATGGGCAAGATTTATTATACTGTGTGCAGCTTAACTCCATAAAATTTTATGTGCAAATTAAACCTTTCAAGCAATGATTTCCCCTGCAGAGTTCAGTCAATATTGACTCAGTATAGAAGAAAAGAGGGATGTTGACACATTGTTAGCAATGTGTGCAAACCTTTCAATGGTGTACAACTTTATAAATCAATTAAGTATTTCAAACTAGATTTATTTGATTAATTCTAAGTGAATGAGCAAAAGACTGTAGTCTTGTCAGTGGGTTCTAACATCATGATATTAACGACAGGTTTCTTAGATGACCGATTCCTATCATTATAACAATTTTAAAATGCTTCTCCTCAGAAAATGTACCAAATTATTGTATAAATATGGACTGCTCAAAATCCCTAAATTCTAAGAACATACTTATTGAAATCCACTTGTAAGAAAGCTCTGAAGAGACACACTTAACATTTTTTCTAATCCACAATCTCAGTTTACTAATCCAAGATCTCGATTTACTAATATGAGATCTCAATTTAATAATCTATGATCTCGATTTACTAATCCAAATACTAAAATAAACCAAGATCTCATATTAGTTAATTGAGACCTCAGATTAGTAAATTGAGATCTTAGTTTTGTCAACCAAGATCTCGGATTAGAAAAAATGTGAAGTGTGTCCCCTCATGGCTTCCATACACTTGCACTGTCATAACACAATACTATCTGTTTTTGTAAAAAGATAGTAAATATGCATATTTTTATATTCTTTTTCTTTTGAGGGGAGTTATTAAAAACCTTAGACAAGCATAACTGTAAATGAGTTTACATTACAACATTGTGTTGAACATAATCATATGCAATGTTTAATTACAAAAATCCTATACTTCAGGGTAGTGAACAAGATAACACACCCCATTTGTTCACTTTATTTTTCTATTTTCCTATTCCTTTTTCAGTTTGATTTTTATTGTAAACAAAGTACAAAAATACATCAGTCTGGTGTACTTCACAACAAATAAAGTAAAATGTGGGTGCAATTTTTAATGCTCTTTAAGTGACAATCAAGGAGAACAACTCAAGTTGTCTTCACTGCATATGACCCGTCATTTCTAGGAAAAGATTTATTTACCATATATACTTGGGTATAACTTTGATACCAACTGTACTCACGTATAATCCGATACCAACTGTAAACTGCATAGACCCAGATCTGCCGTTGCATAATGCGCCGGCAGATCTAGGTCAATGCAGTTTGTAAGGACTAATCAGTAGAACAAACAAGATAGACCCTGATCTGCTGGTGCATTATGCAATGGCAGATCAGGGTCTATATTGTTTGCATTTGGACCTGGCTTTTATGCGAGTATATACAGTATATATTTAAATTTATCCCTTACCCTGGTGCCAATCTGAAGAATAGTAACTGACTGCAAAAAGTCAAGATAAGAAAATTAGTGACGAGCACGACACAAAATATTTCCCTGTATCAAAAAATTAACATCATCTAGTCAGAACTTGTATGTGAGGAAAATTGTATACATTTGTTATATTTTTGCAATTTTGCAATTTTGGTGGCATTAATTGTTTAGCAACCTAAATTTCCATCAGGTCAGATTTTCATGATTTTCATGATTTTCAAACTGACCCTGATACAAAAATAAAACCATAGGGAAATTTTCCCATATACACTGTAGACCTAATTTACTTCTGACATAGTTATTTCTTGCTTAATTCCAAGGATTAATTAACACCCTGTAACCACCAATCTTATCCCATCATCTTGTAATTCTTCATGAATAATGGATACCCATCTGGCTATGAAATGTCCTCCTCCATCGTCCAGCTTGATTTGATGACCCTACATTAGGTCCCAGTGTGGGATCAGTGATGCTTAATAATTACCAGTGGACATCAGTGTTCAACATAATACACTGTGATGTCTCAATAAAAAGTGAGATGTTGATGGACTGTATTGTGCAATCTTCTAATGCTATCATGCTGAGACATGAAAAACTCATAAACACATTTTATTCAGAATACACAAGTCCCTCTCTAAATGCAGTTCATGGGAGCCATAAGGGATGCTAAACAATTAAAGTGACACTCAAGTTTAGAAATAAATATTATAAAAATAAGGAGAGCAGCTGAACATAAATAATGGAGAAAATTTCATAAAATATCTGTGGTTTTAAAGTGATGAGCAATTACAAATTTATAAGGGAGATAACTCATCACAAACTTCTTAACTTTTTCCAAGTCTGATATCACAATGAGGAATATGGATGTAAATATTTAAAATGTTCTTTCACAGTACCTGAGCATTTTCTTCTTTGATTTTCAAAAAAATACATATAAATTTAACATGGATCTTCTGATAATTACTTTTAAACATTCTTGTCTAGTGCATCAACTTCAACCCTGTAAGGCAAGTTTTTTTTATGTGAACTCAATGAAAGAACTTTATCATGATGTACCACAAGAGAAAATTTTGAACTTTTTGAGTGAAAGCAGGTTATATAACAAAATTTCACCTATATTTTAAGGATTTTATATTTTTTTACCTTTATCTTATATATAATTATACAATTTTAAAATCTTTACTTTTTATCCATTATTGTACTGACATGCCAGTAAAAAAAACTAATACATACATCTGAACATGAGAAGAAATAAATATTACCACTGTTTATATTACTGATAAAATGGAAGTTTAAATTTAATTTTTTTAAAAAATTCTGATTTCTGGAGTAATGAGTTGGTAAATTCTAAAATTTCAATATATTCTTATTTCGCATATTTCAAATGCATCTAGTGACAAATTTATTAAGGTTTATCAGATAGAATGCTAAGATAGTTCATTTAAATTTTGATTTTCAATGTAGCTAAAATTATCCATATAACTATTAGAATGTGTAGCATCATCTTCCAGTTTTCTGCTTAACAAATTGCAACAAAATTAACATTATTTTGCATTATAACAAATTGCAACAAAATTACCATTATTATGCATTATAACAAATTACAACAAAATCACCATTATTTTGAATTATAACAAATTTTAACAAAATCACCATTATTTTGCATTATAACTGCAACAAAATTTCCATTATTTTGCATTATAACAAATTGCAACAAAATTATCATTATTTTGCATTATAACAAATTGCAACAAAATTATCATTATTTTGCATTATAACAAATTGCAACAAAATTATCATTATTTTGCATTATAACAGATCATTAACATTTTATACATATCTTTTCTTTCTTCTATAACAGCATCAAAACTCATGAATATTAATGAGACTGACCAAAGTTTTTTTCCCTTAAATTTTTTAAACCTAATATCTCAATAAGTTCCAAACCAATTTTGATGGGATTTTCACTGTACTTTCTGCTAAGATGTTCTCTTTGGTTTTGTATTATTTCTAAACTTCAATGTGACTTTAATGCCACTCATATTACTGGTATATGTGAGGTCACTTTATACTTTTTATGAGGTATGTTCTAACAACTTATTAGTCATATTAGTAGTATTGAATAATATGAAACCGCATATAAATTGGTTCTCATCGGCCTCAACCAAAATCTAGTGAAATAAATAAGTAGCAATAAGATATTGCCAGTGAAAACTATACTTGTTTTTCACCCTTGTTCACTCAACTCCTACAGGAACCACTTTAGCACAGTTAATACAGCAATGAACTGGCAAGGTGTAAATATCAGACACTTTAAAGTAATTTGTTACATGTCCTGAAAGAAGCTTAATTTCACAAGATGTTGATTTCAGTGCAAATTGTAAGTTGCAACAAGCTTGTGGAGAAAAACCGATGCAAGAATGTGAACTGGAACCAACGTGCCTAATTTTCTGAAATCAGCACACAAATTTAGTGAAAATAATAATTACCTGCATGACACTCAAAATATTGATATGTACATGATCAACTTACCATGCCAATGTGGCATTTTGTCCTGTTATCTTACAATGACCACTTCCAAGTTGTATCCCCTAGTGTCAGAACTTCCAAAATAAAATCAACCTTTGCAATCCGAGCAAGTAATATCCATCACAAAATTATATTCTAAGTTGTTGGTATACATTATTATATCCAATGCTAAATATTTCACAACAGACAAGGATTGGTATGAATCTGATTGACACTGCCTGGTAGAGCTGAGAAGTTGAAGTCAATGCAATCTTTGCTATATTAGGGTCGATGTCATCATAATACCACACTTTACAGAATCGACAACTTTTGATATAAGACCCTTGATCTCCAATAGCTAGCACTATCACCCACAATTGTTTACTGAAGATAAGAGAATAGTGAAATCAATAAACATATTAACTATACCTTGTAAAATCTTCAAACAGTCTTGACCTAAATGGCAAAAATTATGATGTCTTGTCATTATATTGTTGACTTTGATGCTCAACAAGGAAATGAAGTCATACCATTTGATGAACCATGATGTTTATTTATCTCCCATTTGCCTTTGGAACCATACTATCATAACATAGCTATAATGCTGAGTAAACTGAAATAATTTAGTTCCTCAAAAAAGTTCACAAGAGGATACTTTTCAAAGGAACTTTATAACTGTAATTGACCTTAGGATATCTTAAAATCAGCACTGCCATTAAAGAGAGAAAGTACAGTATCCTTGAATTTCTAACCATAAAAATTAAAACCAAATCCTTTTCTTCTGAAGAAGAAATAAACAATAAAAGACTGAAAAATTGTATTGTTATCACATGTGATGTACATTAACAACATGGTTTTTTTATCATTCAAATTTATTTTTAAAACTAGTAATTTTTATGACTGAAAACTTAGTCTGCATTCACATCAGTGGGTAAAGCTCTTACTGATTCATTCACACCCCCACCACCTCCACACCCCAATGACTACTGGTATGAACTTTCCCATATCCATGCATCTGCCATTTAGAGTAGAGTGGGAATTGGATGGTGGAGATCCTAGATGGATACTATCAAATTTAATGCACAGGTTCAAGGCATTCCATAAAACTGGAAGTAGTAGGTAAAGATTTTAAAGTAACAGGGGGTTTGGGGATGCTGCCCCAATGGGAGTACAGGGGCAGTTCAAAAGTAGCTGAATGCCCTGGCAGATTGAAGTGGGTAAGTTGCCCAGATACAAATGCTTAGGGAATGCCTTGCAGGTTTATATCACTACCATCTACAGTAGGTTACATTCAATTTCAACATTTTTCTTTCATATAATGCAAGTCCTAATTAGCACCTAAACTACAGTTTAATAAATGAGATGTATGATTTTTCTACCGAATTCAATACCTTAAAATAACAAAGAACACTTGGAATGAAATCCATTTGTACAACTAATGAAATCTGAATATAAAGGTCAACCTTTTGTGTATTTTTATGCTGTTATGCCCCCCTGTTTGATAATAAAATGGGGTTGCCTTTTAAAAAAAGATACTAAATGTTTACATTTTATTCCTTATTTCAGCAATCTGGCATGAAATAAGCAATTTTTTTTCAATTTCTATAACATTTAATTGATTACCCAATTACCAAAAGATTGTATACTCTTATGTACTTTTTTTCTCCATTTCTGCCCAGTAACTTTTTAATGACCATACCAGAAATACAATGCAATCAATAAAATGCCATCAGCTAATTTATTAGAAGTTTCCATCTGGTGTCCAGTTACATCCTTCTTAAAACTTCCCCTGGGTCCAGTTGTACACTGCATGCCATAATAACAAAAGAATGTCAATTCCTGCTTCACCATTGACTGATGCAAAACAAAGACAGAGGACATTGTTACAAAGTCACAACTACTGCCCAACATTCATCATACCCTTGACCAACTGCACCCATGTAAACTATCTCTAAAGTGAAAGTAGCTGATGATTACTGATACATTAAAGCAGTCTGAGGTGAAAAAGACTATTATGTTCCACCTTAATGTGTTACTTTTTTAATTACATCTTTTAAGCCTTTCAACTTTTTTGATGCATCTATTTGCCTGCACCATGAAATAAAACCATGGCTCCTAAGAATATCACCCCACCACCAAGTTTATTATCAACTGGACACTACACTAAGAATATCACCCTCACAGTTTAGTATCTATTGAATACAGCACTAAGAATATCACCCTCTCAGTTTAGTATCTATTGGATACAGCACTAAGAATATCACCCTCACAGTTTAGTATCTATTGAATACAGCACTAAGAATATCACCCTCTCAGTTTA
The DNA here is from genome assembly GCA_029931535.1 of Margaritifera margaritifera. Lineage (NCBI taxonomy): Eukaryota > Metazoa > Mollusca > Bivalvia > Unionida > Margaritiferidae > Margaritifera > Margaritifera margaritifera. The sequence goes on from JAQPZY010001079.1 coordinate 707,035, forward strand.
GTATCTATTGGATACTGCACTAAGAATATCACGCCCACATTTTAGTATCTATTGGATACAGCACTAAGAATATCACCCTCTCAGTTTAGTATCTATTGGATACAGCACTAAGAATATCACACCCACAGTTTAGTATCTATTGGATGCAGCACTAAGAATATCACACCCACAGTTTAGTATCTATTGAATACAGCACTAAGAATATCACACCCACTTTAGTACCTATTGGATACAGCACTAAGAATATCACACCCACAGTTTAGTATCTATTGGATACAGCACTAAGAATATCACACCAACAGTTTAGTATCTATTAGATACAGCACTAAGAATATCACCCACACAGTTTAGCATCTAGTGCATCTGCACTAAGAATATCACCCACACAGTTTAGTATCTATTGGATACCTCACTAAGAATATTACACCCACAGTTTAGTATCTATTTGACCTTCTGACCCCAAAATTGATAGGGTTCTTCCCTACCCCAAATGCAAGCTATTCACAAAGTTTGGTAATGGTAAATTAAGAAGAACTTGAGTTATTGTGCAAAAACATGGAATAGATGGATGGCAAAATGGGCATCATACCATTAAATGCTCTACCTTATGGCATGTGTGTGCATTCTTAGCACTATCTCTACCTCTAACAAAGATACTAATATTGTCTAAGTATCAAAAGCATGATAATGCAAAATCTCAGTTTGAGGAGAAATTTAGTAAAACCAGGGTTTGATCCACTTTGGTACCTTTATTGCCTTTGTATAATACAGAGTTATATGTCAGCAGCATTGACCCTGATCTGCCATTGTAAAATTAATGCTATACAGTCCCGGATCTGCCACTGTATGATGAATGGTACATAGACCCTAATCTGCCACTGTATAATGAATGACATATAAACCCGGATCTGCCATTGTAAAATTAAATGGTACATAGACCCTAATCTGCTACTGTATGATGAATGGTACATAGACCCTGATCAACCATTGTATAATGAATGACATATAAACCCGGATCTGCCATTGTAAAATTAAATGGTACATAGACCCTAATCTGCCACTGTATGATGAATGGTACATAGACCCTGATCTGCCACTGTATAATGAATGACATATAAACCCGGATCTGCCATTGTAAAATGAAATGGTACATAGACCCTAATCTGCTACTGTATGATGAATGGTACATAGACCCTGATCTGCCACTGTATAATGAATGACATATAAACCCGGATCTGCCATTGTAAAATGAAATGGTACATAGACCCTAATCTGCCACTGTATGATGAATGGTACATAGACCCTGATCAACCACTGTATAAAGAATGGTACACAGACCCTGATCTGCCACTGTATTATGATTGGTACATAGACCCTGATCTGCAACTGCTGCATAGTGAATGGTACATAGATCTTAAGCTGCGACTGTATAATGAATGGTACACAGATCCTGATCTGCCACTGTATAATGAATAGTACACAAACCCTGATCTGCCACTGAATAATGAACTTACAATTGAGTGTACATTACAAGTGCCAAAATAAGTTATACAGTAAAACTACATTCACAACAAAATGAGATGTAATGAAATATCAGATATAACAATGCACATCACAAGATTCTTTCCAGTGTTTTAGCTAATATTTTACCTCCGATATAACAAATTAAGGATATAATGATATAATTGCTGGAGTCCCTTGGCCTTCGTTATAATAATATAATTGTTGGAGTCCCTTGGCTTTCATTATATTTGTTGTTTACTGCATTATGCATAGTTATAAAAGTTATATGGGGTAATTCATACAGGCTTGAAAATTTTCAACCTACAAGACATCGGGTCAATATCTTCGAGCATGAGATAATTTGAAAGGTTCTCCAGCATAAGGATTACTACATTACTTCATTATGGCACATTACAAGAATGGAAAAGAGAACCAATCAATATCCAATTTATAATTACTCTCAATGGACATGCCTTTTGCTCATGGAATGCTGGGATGAAAGTGCCAACATAAAATAACTTTATCTCAGCAACTGAACTGTTAACTAATTGCTAATAAAGCTGTTTTAACTGATATTTGATATAATGCAGTTTTCTTGTAAAAGTAAACCTGAAAATACAGCAAAATAATGAAGAACTTAAAACTTGTAGTTTAGTGCACCTAAATGAAAACCACTTTGTCTAGACTGGATTAATGTATCCTAACAAATACAAACCATGGTAGTGCCATTAATATGAACAAAATATTTTTTTTTAAAACTTATAACAAAAGACTTTCTGAAGAATAAGGTTATTAAAAACATACAGAGAAATGTTTAATGAAAGAAGGTTTAATTACTAAAGGTTTTTCCATGATAAGACCAGGGTGTTTGCCCAATAAATTTATCAAAAAGATTTTTCCATGATAAGACCAGGGTGCATGCCCAATAAATTTATCAAAAAGGTTTTTCCATGATAAGACCAGGATACTTGCCCAATAAATTTATCAAAAAGGTTTTTCCATTATAAAAGACCAGGGTGCATGCCCAATAAATTTATCAAAAAGGTTTTTCCATGATAAGACCAGAGTGCATGCCCAATAAATTTATCAAAAAGGTTTTTCCATGATAAGACCAGGGTGTTTGCCCAATAAATTTATCAAAAAGGTTTTTCCATGATAAGACCAGGGTGTTTGCCCAATAAATTTATCAAAAAGGTTTTTCCATGATAAGACCAGGGTGTTTGCCCAATAAATTTATCAAAAAGGTTTTTCCATGATAAGACCAGGATACTTGCCCAATAAATTTATCAAAAAGGTTTTTCCATTATAAAAGACTAGGGTGCATGCCCAATAAATTTATCAAAAAGGTTTTTCCATGATAAAGACCAGGGTGCATGCCCAATAAATTTATCAAAAAGGTTTTTCGATTATAAAAGACCAGGGTGCATGCCCAATAAATTTGTCAAAAAGGTTTTTCCATGATAAGACCAGGGTGCATGCCCAATAAATTTATCAAAAAGGTTTTTCCATGATAAGACCAGGGTGCATGCCCAATAAATTTATCAAAAAGGTTTTTCCATGATAGGACCAGGGTGCATGCCCAATAAATTTAGCAAAAAGGTTTTTCCATGATAAGACCAGGGTACTTGCCCAATAAATTTATCAAAAAGGTTTTTCCATGATAAGACCAGGGTACTTGCCCAATAAATTTAGCAAAAAGGTTTTTCCATGATAAGACCAGGGTGCATGCCCAATAAATTTATCAAAAAGGTTTTTCCATGATAAGACCAGGGTACTTGCCCAATAAATTTATCAAAAAGGTTTTTCCATGATAAGACCAGGGTACTTGCCCAATAAATTTATCAAAAAGGTTTATCCATGATAAGACCAGGGTACTTGCCCAATAAATTTATCAAAAAGGTTTTTCCATTATAAAAGACCAGGGTACTTGCCCAATAAATTTATCAAAAAGGTTTTTCCATGATAAGACCAGGGTACTTGCCCAATAAATTTATCAAAAAGGTTTTTCCATTATAAAAGACCAGGGTACTTGCCCAATAAATTTATCAAAAAGTAAGGGATTGGGCTTATTCTTAGTACATATTTAACATTTACCAAAATTTTTTAAAAAGGGGAGATAAATAGGTAAACATTATTATTAATGTTTGCCATTGACATCTTGTTTCCCTGATGAAACTGTTCCAGTCAGTATTACACTTTTAACAGCTTAACAACTTTAAAGTATATATGATGATTCAGTGAACTTTTAATTAAACCCTCATGCTTCCATTACACTTTCAACTGCTTAACAACTATAAAGTATATATGACAATTCAATGAACTTTTAATTAAATCCTCATGCTTCCATACCAATGAAAACCAAGTCATCATACCATTTGCATGCCCACACATAAGCAGTCACAATAATACATGTACCTACTACTTTGGGTTCTGTTTACACAAATGAATGATACATGTATGTTTTCTAATCAATTTAAAGAAAATAAAGAAAAACCATTTACATACAGACAGAAAGTCTACATTTCAGTTAATTATGTCTTTGGAACAAGGGAATCTGATAAAGATGCTGCTATATAATCACAACTTACCCTCATAATGTTTCATCTCATATATATCACAGGCTCTGAAGTATCTCCCATGTTTGACCACTATATCTACCATGGCTACACAGACAGATAACAAGCCATGGTCAAAGTGTTGACTGACCAACAGTCTAGCTCCAGATGTTCATACTACTGAGCACTGTCCAGCTACTCCATCCGATGACAATATTTAATTACTGCTAATTACATTTTGTATCTGTCCAGTTAAAGATATCCTATAAGCTCTCAGAGGGTTTGACAAAATCCAATACATCATGCTACTGTAGCATGGTTTTCCCTGATACTGGTTCAATCCCCTGGCCAATTTTAGCCACACAGCTTATTTACATAATTACATCAAAACTAGCTACATGTGTTTCCAAGTACATGTGGGAAAACATGAATTAAAAAAAACTGTCAATAATTGTTACATTTAACAAATATTGCACAGCAATTTGACCAATGCAGCACCACAGTAGAAAAAAGCATCCACACAAAAACATATTATGATTCTTTGAGTCAAGTGATGAATTTTATTCCCGTGAGGATATCTCTTATATTCTCTATATGCCAATCATCTGAATGAAAACAAGCTTGATGAAAGAAATAAACTTACATCTGCTGTTGCAAGCTGGCAAAATGTGTCCAATAAGGCCATGAGAAAGATATCTCCAAGTGACCAACTTGAGCTTTGATAGGAATTCTCCATTGATTATCCATTCATGATTAACATTACCAAAGGATACAGCATCAAAATGTTATAAAGGTCATAAATGTAATTATACAGGTCACTGAAAGCTGGATTGGGTGACTTTATGTCCAATCATTTTTCCACCTCCAATATCACATTTATCTCTCTCCAGTGTCAAATGAATACTGCCATAACCCTGTCTAGTTATTTCCATACCTGAAATATTTCCACTGTATGTTCCTTCAACAATATCCAAAAATTGTTGTCTACAAAAGATGCATCTTCCTCAATAGTTTACATAAACAAATATGTCTTCTTATATTAACATTTTGAAGTTTGTAAACACCAGTACACAAAAGCATATTCCCAAATGAGAAAATCAAAGTGCAATAAATCCCCATTAAAGATTCTTTGTACCTATATAAGTAGCCAAGTTCAAACCTGAAATCTCTGTTTTAAGAAGGCCTTATATTTCCCATTACAGTGCCCACAACATTGATGTAAACAAGCATCATCGGTTGACACCATTCTGTGAATGTGAATGGATATTATTACTCTAGAAACTTTCCTGTCACAGAGTAAAAAGCCAATCACGAATCTCAAAGATTGAAAGTGAAGACTTGTGTGTAGTTGAATTCTGAAGGGCTGATAAAGCAGTATACTTTATCCTGTCCACATGGGTCAGGATTTATGAGTGTCTATTTGTTTATCAATTTCTTACTTATAAACTGACTTTCATTTCAAGCCATCTAACACACCTTTTCAACCTTCACTTCCAAATGAAATCTGAATGCAATAGCTGAATATGCTCTTTTGCTACACTGAAATGAACCTGGCAAAATTTGTCACTGTGAAATGCTTTTTTATAGTTGGTCATACCCTGGTGAGTTGATTATAAAGTTCTAAATGGCTTAGCAACATGCAAGGTTCACATCAAACAAACTGCAAAGGACTTGGTCAGAAGACTGCAATTTGCATTTCTTCATGCTTTTGGGAATTTCCAAAACCACCATCCATCCAGTATTTATTCATTAAGTTAGGCATGCAGACCAAACCTGGTAAAACCTGTACAGCGTATATATATATATATATATATATATATATATATATATATATATATATATATATATATATATACACATGAAGTTTCAAAATGAAAATGTTCATATCTTTAAATCTGCGTTGGATCTCATCATTACTGTGTTACTGATTTTCTTTCACAAATCTGCAAAACCCTTCACTGGTCAATCAATGATCAGGGCTTGTATAAAAAAGTAAACCTGGTCAAGCCTGTATCTATACGCTGCTAGGAATAGCTCAGTTGCATGGATATGTCCACATGTTGAGAACTGTATTGGATCTGACCATTATTTGAAGAATAGCTTTTCTGTTGTACCTATAAAGATATTTTAACCTTTCAGTGGTCAGTCAGTGGTCTGGTCCAGTAAAGCAAACCCTGGTCAAGCCTGGCAAATATTTATGCATGTTTCTGATGAGAAACTTGAAATATTTACTTTCATAAATCAGGTACAGTATCATAAGAAAACTACCTGGTTGTTAGGGACAAAATTCTGCCTTACCAATTACAAGTGAAACAGTCCCTGTTTAAATTAAGCTACAGTTACCCCCTAGCTTCCAAGTACTTGTAAATGAAACTTGTCTATTACTAGGATTTCAGATGAAACCTGAATGATTAATTTTCATTATATACAATGCAAAACACTTGTAGAAGTAGATATATTCAATGGTCTGGACAAATGAAACAATACAACTTGTATATTAGACTGTCACCTAGGACATAACAATTATGCAGTACATACCAATAAACGTGTACCTTCTGCAGGACTACAAGAATTGCATTATCTCAGCAACACTTTGCCGAAATCTGATTTCTATGAGGCATTTTGAATCAATACAGTCTGAAAAAGTAACCTTAAGAGTTACAGGAAGTAAAGCTGATTTGACATGGTGGCTTTTATATGTACACTGGAAAAGAAAAACAAGGAAATACTCACCATTACAGTACAAGTATCCACCACTGTAAGATGGTATCTGCTTGGGCCACTTTTTGTGACACAACCATGGGCCCTAGAGAAAAAGTGCCTTCACTTTGCTGCACCAAGGAACAAAGGTAGAAGGAGAAGGTAGTTTGAGACTGGTAAAATGTGGCTTGATCACATCCTCCAAAGACGAATGAGTTAGATAGACCCATGAGGTAGCAATGGCTCAAATCTCATGGACTTTACTCTTCATGAATGAAAGGTCCCTCTCAGTAAGGAACTTATACGCTTTCTTGATTGTCATGACAATCCACCTCAAAATAGTGGAAACCAAAATATAAGCCAAGCCCTCTGAGGAAGTTAAAGACACTTCCTACCCTTTCTTCTCCCTTTAGAGGCTGCCAAATAGAAACATAAAGCCCTAACTGGGCATAAAAGTTCTTTGGTCTGGGATGGGGGAAACATAAGAGGAGCTTGTTGTCTCCCCAAAGTATGAATAGGGAATTTACTACGGATTTGTGCTGAGAACATTCCAAGAGGACTATCTTGCCCCTCCTGGACAGACAGACTGTCTGCCAATCTTTGCCAAGAATGTGATGAACTCAGAGGGAAATCTCTTCTGAGGTTACCCAGCAAAGGAGGTTCCAAACTTCCACACAAAGAGAAGGGGCATATTGTGCCTCATGTCACCTGAGGTACACTACCACTGACATTTTGTTGGAGAAGACCATCACACAGCAACTGCTTATTTTGTTGACACACCCTGAAGAGCTAAAAACACTACCCTCATTTCCAAATTGATGATGTGGATGGCAGATTCTTCCCAAAACCATGAACATTGAAGAATTAGCCCTTTTGGCTCCAGATGAGCACCCTACCTGGAATCAGATGCATCTGTGAACAGATAGGAGTGGGGTTTGTGGGCATGCATGGGGACTTTAGCTTGAAACTAGTCCTGATTTGACCAACAAATTTGATGATGGTGGAAATGCAGTCCAAGAGAAATCTGAGCTGTCAGAGGATCACTGTGCGGTTTTCAGTTTGCTAACAAGAGAAACTGGAGGAGGCATGAGTGAAGTCTGCCTAGGGCAGGGGTGTCAAACATACGGCCCGCCAGACTCATTATTTATTATTTATTATTATTTATATCAAATCTGGCCCGCCATAGCAAATGAGTTTGACACCCCTGGCCTAGGGGAACCAGGTCCGCTGCAGAGCTCAAGGTTCCCAGAAGAAATAGATATAGATGAGCCAAAACCCACTGAAACTACTGTTTCTTCAACTGCACAGAATGGCTCAACATGTAGTGCTGTGCCTAACAAATCTGCAACTGTGCAGTGATAACCAGAAGGCACTTCCAGTTCTACAAGAGTTTCATGAATGGTACATTATACGACTGCCCCGTGTTTGATAGTCCTCTATGAAATTATGGAGCAACAGGTTTGAATGACCTGGACCTTTGGTCAAGTGTAATGGTGCAAATTTCTGTCGATTTCTGTAGATCGCATTCATTTTGGCAGAGAATGATTAATTAGATTTATGAGGGAAGATACCGTATTAAATCACTAGACTGCGATTTGTTAGTTGAAGTGCATTATCTTTTTGAAATTCTCCAGAATCGGTTATTTAAAAATCTAGAGGGTTACGATGACCGCATTTTGGCGCGTATTTATAAAAGGCGGTAGATACGTTTAATCTGATTGGCTACGCTAAATAAGAGGCATGTTTCCCACACGAAATGTCATGGTTTATAATATGCCCCATCGCAAAATTTAGTCAGTCTAAGTTTTTCTGCAAGAGAAAATATATCTTGACTCCGAGATTGAATTTAGAAGAAGTTCTCTCGTAAAAACAATTATTCAAGGGACCGGATGTCTGGAAAGTTGACGGACACAATTCTGGCGGTAGAAGTGAGCAAGGCTTGAAAGCACAAGGTATTTGCATCAATCTCATGTAATTCGTTGATACTAATATAATTATTTGCTTGAATTTATTTCTTTATATTTGCATGAATTTATTTGTTTAAATTCGTAGATCAATTTTCTTGATATGAGTATAACTATTTGTTTGAGTTCATTTGTCTGAATTTGTACAATAATCTTCTTTATATGAGTTTGACGAATTGTTTGAATTTATCGTCTTGATTGCTATAGGAATCATGTATTCTAAGGATTTCATGCATTACTTTATTTGATACAAGTTGTCTTAGATGATTTCATGTATGATAAAGACTTGAGTATTCACTGAAATTAATGTAGTTAAGCCATGAAGTGAATTTCATTGATTCATTTGTATAACTGAGACGGGAACTGAAACTGTTATGTCTCGTGTGATGTTAACGTGAATTAGTGATGAAATAGCCGTTAGAAAATACATTAATCTTATGAAACCAGGTTTGTTTATGGTCTGTCCAATTTGGCCTGACCAGATAGCCTTTGGTATCTGTTTGAATTCCGATAGGACGATATCTGATGTAATGAGAGTGGAGTAATGCTCTACTCCCAGAAGGATATTTGACAGAAGATTTAGGTTGCTTCTCTGTTTATTTTGAAAGGGGAAATAACTCCATCCATGTACCTATCCATCCACGTACCTACGTATCCACCTACCTACCTATCCACATATCCACCTACCTACCTACCCACACAAAGTTTGAGGGCCGGAAAGAGGCGAGATAAGAGATAGAAGGGAAAAAAGAGGAGAACATCAATCTTGACTGGACAGCAGCATCGAAGTTGGAGTGACCCAGCTTATCGCAGGTTATGCCATTGTACAGGGCAAAGACTTCGATTGTTCACTCGATTCTATGATGAACTAATTCTATCGTTTAAACAGATCGGCTATTTGCATAAGTATAATTGTGTTGAAATTCAGTAAATGAATTATTTCAAAAAGAAGTCTATCTTCCTAATGTAATGCATTATCCCAGTTGTTTTATGTAATTGATTAAATTGTTATATTTCATGTACGGGGGCTCGTGTTATTCTGGTATATATATCTGTTCAGATCTCTATTTATTCCATCGATAAATTTAATAATTATAATTATTATTTACTCAATCTGGGCAATAACACCGAGGTCGATCATCCGCTAGATAACGATAACCAACCAAATAAAGCGGACACCTTGTAACGAGGGTAGTCCGCCACATCAAGGTATGCTCTCTTGAAGTAAACTTACTGTGCAGAAAACTTTATTTGCTTATCAGACTTACCACAACTGTGAACTCTGACCTGAAGATCCCAGAATCTACAGGTTTCTTTATTATCTTAAATGCAAACCATCCAGTTCAGGGAACTCATTCTAGAACAAAAGTTATTCTGCAAAACACAGTCACAATTATCCGAACTATTGACCCTTTTACCCCAAATCAATCTGCCTCTTCCATACCTTAAATATAAGCCTTCCACAAACTTTGGTCAAGGTATGTGGTATAGATATAAAATTATTATGCAAAGGCCATTTTTCTTCTTTCAGTCACAGTGACCTTGACCATTAACCTTTTAACCACAATATCAATGGTCTTTTTCCTTAACTGAAGTACAAGCCATCCACAAGTTTAGTCCAGGTCTGTGATGTAAAAGTAATATTATTGTGTGGAAACTATAATTCATATTTCATTCACAGTGACACTGACCTTTGACCCAAAAATATATAGCCTTCTTCCTCATCCCAAGTGCAAGCTATCCCCAAAGTTTGGTCCAGGTCTGTGATGTAAAACTAATGTTATTGTGTGGAAACCAATTTTCTTTCTGTCACAATGACTTTTGACTTTTGACTTTTTGATCCCAAAATCAGTAGACTCCTTCCTTATCCTAAGTGCAAGCCATCCTCAAAATTTGGCTCTGGTATGTGACGGAGAACTAATGTTATTGTGTGGAAACCATTTTCATTCTTTCAGTCACTAACCCTGACCTACGACCTTTTAACCTCCAAATCAATAGGCTTCTTCCTTACCTCCAGTCCCAGACATCCACAATGTTTGGTAACTATACGTGGTGGAGAACGTGAATTATTGAACAGAAACAAACATCACATTTAATATACTTATGGCGGGCATATAAAAATAGTAAACATGGATTTCAAAACATACACGACTCGGACGGTGTCAAGAAACTGACTCTTTTAATGGATATTACAAACAGCTTCAGGTTATAAGATTGAATATTTGGAAGAGCCAAAACAAAAATTTATTAACAAAAGTTTATTCCAAAACCTACCAAACTTTCACCGCCTAAGTGTGAACTCATTGATACTGATGTTCAGAAATAATTGAACCCAGTCAACAAAATAGTGAGTTTGTATCCAATATATTTTTTCTCCAAAGGAAAAATGGTTAGTTTAGACATGTAATAAAACTGAAACCATTTCAAAATGAAAACCACTGACACTACTGTACTTAAGATTCTACTCAAGATGGAGTCTTTTTGTATCCTTCATTCATTTATTCCTCCTTTAAGAGTGTAATAAACACAGACAAAACAAAATGCAAAAGTAAAGCTATGTGAATGAGGAGGACATGATGTAAAATTACATGCATAAATCACCAACACACACATCAATGAGGACATGATGTAAAATTACATGCATAAATCACCAACACACACATCAATGAGGACATGATGTAAAATTACATGCATAAATCACCAATACACACATCAATGAGGACATGATGTAAAATTCCATGCAAAAATCACCAACACACACATCAATGAGGACATGATGTAAAATTCCATGCAAAAATCACCAACACACACATCAACGAGGACACATTTTTATATTTTATTGGAATGATCTTGTATGTCTGTACTATTCCAGCAAAACTTGATGAGGAATGGTTCCAGTAATTTGGCAACCGCTAAAATCTCCCCGTGTATGGAAAAAGGCGTCATGACCATCCCTTACCAGGAAAGTGGTCATACTAAGTACCTTCTGATGGATTGAATAACGCAATCAATTTAGAAGGCATTAGACTTAGTTTTTAGATCAAAATTTCCTTTATATGGGCTGGACATTGCCACATGTTATACATGTATCTTGATGGCATCATCAATAGATAAATCAAGCGTTCATTTATTTGTTCCCTCATTTTAGAGAAATACAACTCAATAATACATTTTAAAATGAGATACAATTTCCAAGGTAGAGAATTAGATAGAATAAATATTACAACAAAAATAGTAAAATCACAAAGCCAAATTACAGAAAACACATTTTAAAATATACTTTTCTTTAAACAAAATCATCATTCTGATTCTGCTTTATGACATTAGTTGCAAAATTCATGTCAAGTTCCTGCAGAAAATATTGCAGCTGGCATCATGACATTTCTGTAGACTTTTGGGATCATTTCAATCCACATGCATGGGGGAATTCCTTACCTAAAAAGTGCTGAACAAATATCAAAGCTATTGATAATATGAGACCAAACTCAATCACTTATTATTTGTGTTGTTTGGACATGAGATTAGCATAGCTGCAATAACATCAGTGTAAGGAGTACTGAAATTATGGCAGTTATGAAGAATCATACTGTATGGGAGTTATGAAAAATCATACTGTATGGGAGTGACCAGAAGAATCATTTTGTATGGGAGTGACCTGAAGAATCATACTGTATGGGAGTGACCAGAAGAATCATACTGTATGGGAGTGACCAGAAGAATCATACTGTATGGGAGTGACCAGAAGAATCATACTGTATGGGAGTTATGAAGAATCATACTGTATGAAAGTGACCAGAAGAATCATACTGTATGGGAGTTATGAAGAATCATAATGTATGGGAGTGACCAGAAGAATCATACTGGATGGGAGTGACCAGAAATTTTGGTTAACATTTTTACAAGTTTACACTAGTGGCTGGCCACAGTGTTTGCCACAAAATGGCAGGTTTAACACAAGTATGTATATTATTAATAGTCCAGCAAGGATGAAGTGAAGAAAGTGGAATAAAAATTTAAATATTTGTTCTTTATTCTTAATTTCACTTGCTCAAGCAGCCCAACAATGATTTTTACTTATACAGGCTAGTTGGGCTTTGTTACTGTTAGGATATGTAAAAGGTATCACATATGTCCACTCAACATTTAAGATGATTGATGTTTGGTACCCCTTCCCAACTCCCATACATTTTATTTGAGACCCTTCCCAACTCCCATTCATTTCATTTGAGACCATTCCCAACTCCCATACATTTCATTTGAGACCCTTCCCAACTCCCATACATTTCATTTGAGACCCTTCCCAACTCCCATACATTTTATTTGAGACTTAATCACTAAATTCAGATGTCTATTTTCTTTTGTTTTGTTGTGGTTTCAGTAAATAAGGTTTTATGATGGATGATAAATTTCAGATCTAGGACTGAAGATTTTAAAGCAGCAAACTTACTTAATAAATGAAGAAAAAAATTAAAATGCATTTTAAACAAACTCAATAACATTGCAAATTCTGATAAACTGGTATTCGTTTTATCAGGCACTGCAAGCTGATGGGATAGACTGAAGATACAGCCATATTTGAAACAAAACTGACAACAATTACATACAATAATAGAGACCCAATACAAGTCAACAGTTCTATTTCCTGACTCGTGTTTCGAAACCCAAGCTGCACCAGGCACAATGTTGGTGCATGACACTTCAACAATTGTCTGTGTCAATAAAGTTTATGTCAAAATGTCTTTCACCAAACCGTCCAGCAACTTCATATAGCTTTCACTTCACTCGTGCCATAATTTTCTCCATCTTTTAAGCTCTCACATGTTCAATAATGATTCTTGTACACAAAGTGTCTTGCACCTGCCATTTTTGGGAATTGCCAAATTACTATGGCACTTTGAAGGAACTTCTTTCCTATACAATATAAGAAGCCAATTTACTCCTAAGATAATGTTGTAAGTAACACTGCTGCTTGCACTGGAGATTTTACTTGGAGCCATCCACATTCTGAGTCATCATTTCAGTTGTTTTTGCACTGAATTTAGATGAAAAAAGAGTTGAAATAAACACTGCCCCACCTGCTTAAGGCCAGTAACTCAAAGCTCGGGTCAGTTAATATTACAAGTAGCGAGCCCAGTGGACCAGTTCATTTTTCTGATCGCATTCTTCAAATACTGACATTATGAGCTTGACAGGTTATTTTGTGCATTGGTCTACAGATAATTAATGGTTTAATTAAAGATACACTTGGTTTATTAGCAAGCAATGTATAAACGTGAACCAATCAGAATGATTCTTACTGTAAGCATTTCATATATTGTTCAACTGGAAATTGCATATAATCACTTTTTTTCTCCAAAAACTGGAGTCAGGAGTTCTCCAACATTGGCAGGAAGGACGAGAGGCATTGCTGATATCGGGTGAATTATTCTCTCACTTGGGAGGTTCACATGTATGTGAGATAGCACCCTATTACATTTAGAATTAATTGCCTTAATAATAACTTTTATACTAAATTCGTGGATGGCGATTATATTTACTCATTCACCTGCACTGGTAAAAATCTCCCTCTGAATAGTTAACTGATTGTATGGGTCCTCTCAGTGAAACATGGAAGACTTGGATTTGTGGTAAATCAGGTCAGCTTTTATCAGAAAGGTGAGATACACAATAATAAGCATTATTAAATTAATCTCCAGGTAAGAACCTGTCTGAGCTTGCCCACCTGGGCGCCACAATTGCATACCTATTATACACCTGTATAGATGCCTACCCCATTCTTATACATATAAAGACCAAATACTCAAATGTTTCTGACTTAATCTCATAATATTCTCAAGTGTACAATATACAAATATCTAAAAACTGCACATAACCTGTTTAACCATACTTGCTGATGTATATATTTTGTATATAAGTAACATTCTTTAATTACATGTAGAAAACAACCTAAGTAAAATTCTAGAACATACTAGCAAGCTGTGAAGGTTGGTACTTGACACTAAATTAACACAGTCCATACTAGCAAGCAGTGAAGTTTGGTACTTGACACTAAATTAACACAGTCCATACTAGCAAGCAGTGAAGTTTGGTACTTTTCACCAAATTAACACAGTCCATACTAGCAAGCAGTGAAGTTTGGTACCTGACACTAAATTAACACAGTCCATACCAGCAAGCAGTGAAGTTTGGTACTTGACTCTAAAATAACACAGTCCACCTCACTATACAAACTATGATGTGTGAGATTACAGCTATATCTCATCAAAACAATATCATCATTCTAGTATGACTGCTTAGAAATACTAATGAATTGATGAATCCCCAAACTCTATCCATCTACCAACAGCTGTCAGTCAACTGCTGTTTATCTGAAATTCACATGGGCTGTTAGCCAATCTTATCCCAGACAATCTGTGATCCATCACGTTATAACACGTCATAATAAGCTTGCCCAAAAGGCCAAGTGCCGCTTTGGTGGCAAGACACCTTGGCAGTTTGCACTATATAACATGTACAAATTCTTTTAAGTAATAACTCATTCAAAATACGTGAAATGTTCACTATAAATCAAGTAGCAACATTTTCTGAAGCAAAACATGTGTTTTACAGAAAATGCTATGATAATAAATAGCAATGGTCATCTTAGTTCTAGTGAAGCAATGATTTGATTTCAGTGAAAAACAAGGACAAGGCTGCATGTAAGAGTTTTAAAAAATGTAAATTCGTAAAAGGTGGCAACTCCATTGCATGTACTTGATAGATACCAACTGTCGGGATTGTGGGTTAAATAGGGTCCAAGATACTGAGGGTATAAAATGAAAAAAAGAGTTAAAAATACAAAAGTCCTTCAAGAGTGGCAATAAGGTCACACTGACCTTGTTTTAATATTGCCGAGTTACTCTCCCTGAGATGCATCCAAATCCTAATTTTCATAAGTAATGGTGAAATAGGATCCAGGTTATTTAAGGGGCATAACAAACAAACAAACTAATAAACAAATGAAATATATGAACACACGAACAGCCAAAATGATACATGTATATCCCCTCCTTACTTTGTTGTTAGGGGGATACAAAATGAGACTTAGTCTGTTAAACTTCAAGCAAATTAATCCAAGTAGTTTCATATTTCAATGTCAAATGAAACAAGATATTTCTATGAAGTACAACTGCCACATTCAACACAATGAAAATTAATTTACATGTAGGTTGCTTCTAGTACAGTGGAGCACTATCTACATGTACAAATATGTCAAGTTTTCAGAAAAATACATTTAAAGAAGAAAACATGAGGCTCTACAGGGTATGAGACCACTCACCTAGCAGACATCAACCTCAAAGTCAAATACCAAGGCAGATGACCAAAAATTGTTGTTTGGTTTGATGCTTTGCAATATTTTAAGGGGTTTTTTTCTTCCTTCTTTTATGTGTAACTGCAATCATATTGGATGGCTGATCACCATCATTTGTGCAAATTTGAAAGACTTTATGCCAGGATGCTTTTTGCGAATTTGGGTCAACTTCTGCTGACCAGTTTTCAAGAAGAAGTCGCTTAAGTCTTTCAATTATTAGTAACAGTCAGTGCTCAGGGAAATTTTTCCGAAGCACTCATCCTTGGGACAAGTGAGTTGCAAGATTCATCCCTGTCATCACTTGACTCAACACAGTACACTCATCCTTGGGACAAGTGAGTTGCAAGATTCATCCCTGTCATCACTTGACTCAACAGAGTACACTTATCCTTGGGACAAGTGAGTTGCAAGATTCATCCCTGTCATCACTTGACTCAACACAGTACACTCATCCTTGGGACAAGTGAGTTGCAAGATTCATCCCTGTCATCACTGGACTCAACACAGTACACTTATCCACTACACTACCATAATGATGTTAAGTCTTGGGACACCCTTATTATTTTCAAAAGTTGTTTTTTATGACCTATAAAAGTTGGGACACGAAGTTAAAGCAATTTCTTCATGCACTATAAGTCCTGGGACACCTAAAACATTTTTTTTCTTCTACTGATCGATCTGCGTATTTTATCGATCGTAACACCAAGCACGATATGCAGCGTGTAAGTACTGTACACTATAGTACAGGTCTTCCATTCAATGTAAGCGGCCCATGAATTATGTAGTCTTTATTTGCCTTTATTTTAAATCATGTTGGACAAATCGGAAAATATGCACATGCAAAATAATAACATAAAACAATAATAGTAGTTTATAACAGTTTATTGACACAGTAATTGAACGAGCTGGTCACTACTGCTGTGTGACGTATGGCGATCTTCCCAATTTTGTCTTTACATTTTTTTTGTGTCAACAAGTTTTGGGACACCAAAAATTTTATATATTTTACATGCATATAAGTCTTGGGACACGAAAAAAAATAATTATTTTTTCATGTCCCAAGATTTACTGTCATTACGGTACTTATGTTCTTACTAAAAAAAAACACAGGCACCCGATACAAGCTTGATATTAAAATGGGTCCAGACCATGAAAATATTATGTTCAGATTGAAGATGGTGACTTTAAAACCCTTTTCAATACATGGTCCCTTCATAACATATCAAAGGAGAAACAGTTTTTAATTTTGAGACATTGTAGATTCACACCTAGCTCTCAATTTCTTAATGGTTTTCACATTTCTAGTAGCACTTTTCAGTTCAGTAATTAATGTGTCATTTAAATGTATAGAAGTGTTACTTTTCTATGAGCTATCGCACATCTTTATTCACTAGCTATCACACATCTTTATGCATTAGCTATCACACATTTTTATGTGTTGGCTATCACACATCTTTATGTGTTATATCTCACATCTTTATGTGTTGGCTATCACACATCTTTATGTATTATATCACACGTCTTTATGAATTGCCTATCACATATCTTTATGTGTGAGCTATCACACATCTTTATGTGTTAAACACATGGCAAGCTATCACACATCTTTATGTGTTGGCTATCACACATCTTTATGTGTTATATCACACGTCTTTATGTGTTGGCTATCACACATCTTTATGTGTTAGCAATCACACATCCTTATGTGTTAAACACATGGGAAGCTATCACACATCTTTATGTGTTATATCACACATCTTTATGTGTTGGCTATCACACATCTCTATGTGTTATATCACACATCTTTATGTATTAGCTATCACACATCTTTATGCAATAGCTATCACACATCTTTATGTGTTATATCACACATCTTAATTTTTTGGCTATCACACATCTTTTTATGTGTTAGCTATCAAACATCTTTATGTGTTAAACTAATGGGAAGCTATCACACATCTTTATGTGTTAAACACATGGGAAGCTATCACATATCTTTATGTATTAAATATGTAGGAAACTATCACACATCTTTATGTGTTGGCTATCACACATCTTTGTGTGTTAAACATGTGGAAAGCTATCACACATTTTTATGTGTTAAACATGTGGGAAGCTATCACACCTCTTTTTGTATTGGCTATCACACATTTGTATGTACAGTATTATACATGTGGGAAGATATCACACATCTTTTTATGTTAAACATGTGGGAAGCTATCACACATCTTTATGTGTTAACTATCACACATCTTTATATGTTAGCTATCACACATCTTTATGTGTTAAACATGTGGGAAGCTAAGAGCCAGATAATGTCAAAAGTTTCTGATTTTTCGTCAGGTCAAAACGTGTTAACATTTGCCCTAAGTTACCAGTAAACTGTGCAGTTTTATTGACATGACAATGTACATGTATGAATTAAGCTGCACAATCTTGAAATACTGGTGACCTGTTTCACGGAATTGTATAAATCCCTTTTTATTAAATACATGTACTCGGGTTTCGTTTTTTCAGTGTAACAACGATACCCGAGAGTGAGTTATGTATATTTTACAATATTTCGAAACAGTGAGTTCAGTTCACCCCATGCCGCACCAGCGAAGTGCTTTTGATGGGAAAAACCGAATGCATCAAGCGTACGGACGATGTAGAGCTGCATCGTCTGTGTATAAATGCCTCACCGTAAGACTAAATCTTTAAATTATGGAACGTCTTGTCAGTGAGCAGTCTACTTAAGGATTTGCACGTCTTCAGCTGTAGAGGTATGTAAATTATTTATTAATTTATGGTGTTTTTTCTATGTAGCTTCGACTTGTGTAGTACAATGCAAATATTTTCTATTCTTGTTTGTTCTTAATAAGAGCTTTATATTAGCAATATAAAGTGGCATTTTTAGGAAACGTTTAGTACCATAAGATTCTTATCGGACACGTGTAGGTTCACTTCTGAACTTGTTTATTGCTTTGTAATGTTGTGCCGATAATGTAATTTGTATAACTTACCGTATATAACGTCATTACGTGTTATCGTATATGCCCGTGTCAATCATACTACACGGTGTTAGATTTATTTTCAGCTGATCAGAGTCGACGAGGTCCCAGCTATAGAGGGGACAATGGAAGTTGACTATAGCAGCTGTAAAGCTAACCATAGCAGCCGTGGAGCTGAATAAACAGTGTGTTGCTTGAATACCAGGTGATCGGGCGTTGCTGACCCATTGGTGGGCGTGGATCGCTTGATTGACCAGTGTGACTGGCAGCCAAGAATGCTAGTGACGGAGTGTTTGTGAGTCACTCCATATATGTAATCTTTTAGCTAATTTTGGGTTTTTGTGATACCCAGTGGTTTGGGAGTGTAAAGATATTTTGCATGATATCTATCCCATTTGTTTGCACCACATTTTATTATTTGAATAAAGTGCCTCATGTTTAATTATTTGAGGGTATACATTTTTGCTATATGAGTAAAACACATCATTCTTTTCGTCGTCTGAGATTATGGTGAATCATTAGCCTTTATCATTGCACTGTGTATTTATTTATTTGTATTCATATTTGGGTTACATTATTAGGTTCGTGCGGATTATGTTAATTTGTCCAATATTTGGACCCTATACATGCACGTATTAATCATAACCCTTCTTCCCATTCAAGTCATTCATCAATAAATATAGCATTTTTATCACCGTCAACAGTGTTCTGTTATAAATCCGAAATCCAACCCGGTTATCTTGTTACAACCTGGGGCAAGCATAACACTCATCAGATAAAAAATCACAACATTTTGACATTTTCTGGCTCTTAACTTATCATAGGTATAACTCATGACATGTGATAGCTCATTGAAAAGGAAAATTTCTCCACATTCAAATCATGCCTAGATTATTGAAAAGTGTCACTGTAAACATGAATGCCATTATGAAATTAAGGGCCAGTTGTGAAACTGCAATTTTCTATTACCATGCAAACCTGGTCTTTTATTATATATTTATATAAAGGGAAATGTATTAGGAGGTTTTTTTAAACCTGCCGAACATAATATTTTCATCATTTGGACCCATTTTAGTACCAAGTTTGCATCTGATACCTGTGTAAAAAAACAGCTTATTTTGCAACATGTTCTGAAATGAAAACAAGTAAGCAAAACAGGCAAAAGTAGTCGAGAATTGAGACATGCAAGCTGTTAAGCAATGTTGAACATCAGCGCTTGTTATGTGTAGAAAATGCACACAGATTGATTCTCCACATACGAATCTGAATCTACTCGACCCAGAGACGAGTGAGTAGTAAAGTTTTCCTTGGCATAGCCAATCTTTTACCCTGTCAGGATGAGAGGACAAGTGCTTTTCCTGAGCTCAGAACAGCAGCCACATTTGATAGTGGATTGACAACATTTGTAAAAGCTTTAAAAGCCTTCATGCAAGGATGCTTTCTGTCAAATTTGCTCAAATTGTGTTCAGCGACTTTTGTAAAGTTATTAAAAGTCTTTTATAGTTTAGAAGTGGCAGCTATATTTGATGGCAGATTGGCAGGTTTGTATAAAATGTAAAGACCTCCATGCCAGGATGCTTTCTGTCAAATTTTCTCAAATTTGTTCAATGTCTTTGGAAAGTTTTCTCAAATTCATTCAGTGACTTTGGAAAAGTTTTAAGAATGCTTTACTCATTTTTAGTAATGGTGGCCATATTTGATGACCAACCAGCATCATTTGTACAAAGGTCTTCTTGCCAGGATGCTTTCTGTCAAATTTTCTCAAATTCTGTTTATCAATTACTAAGAAGTCATTTGAAAGTTTTTAAATTTTTAGTAATGGTGACAAATTGATGACAAATTGACATCATTTTGTACAAATTTGAATATCTTGTGTGCCAGAATGTTTTTGTCAAATTTGGTCTCAGTCTGTTCAGTGGTTTTGAAAAAGTAATTGAAAGGGTTTTTTTCTACTTGTGACAGCAGATTAGCATCATTTAAGTATTTAAGTAAAATTGAAAGGCCTTCATGCCAGGATACTTTCTCTTAAATTTGATCAAATTATGTTCAGTGGCATTTGAGAAGAAGTTGTATGATGGTCTTCTATTTTTGCAATGTTGACATTTTAACAAAGTTGAAAGGCTTTCCATCACAAGACTCTGCAAAGTTTGGTTGAAACTTGTTCAGTGGATTTTAGATGAAGTTGAAAATAACAGTGGTTGACAGAAGGCGCATGACAGACAATGCACCATGGTCAACACATGCCAGATTCCAGACCATACCATAAGCTCACTTAGCCTTATGGCCAGGTGAGGTAAAACTAGTGATTTCTACATGTCATTGCAGATTATATTTTCTCTGACTCCTGTGGCCAGTCTAATAAGTATACTTTACAGCTGTGAAATGTTTCTTTATTCAAAGTGGTCTGCATACATTTTTTCTCTGAAAAGGTTATTTAACTCAAATTATCAATCTGCATTAATTTAAAGTACATGATATTCGAATTATACATGTATAGGATAGGACTGTAAACAACATACAATTAAAATAAATAGAACAAGGGAAGCAACTCCCCCAATACTACTGAACAGAAGACTGAATCACTTAACACTCATACAATAAATTGTTTGAGCAACAAGGAAGAAAACATTTATTTTAAGTGTAGAAGATCTTCCCAAAAATTATGGCACATCACATGTGTCAAGACTGTGAATGCAGGCTGAATTTATCAAAGCAGTTTTCTGCACCTGCTAAGCAATAAAAACTCAAAAATAAATGGTTATGTGGTATAAAGTGTCAAACTTAGCATAGAAATGAACATAAAATAACCACAAATTTCTTCAAGAATTGTTTTATGTTTATATAAATAATTACTCTGTAACCAATTTCAAAGACTGAATAATTTATATGTGAAAAGGATGCATCATCTCAAAACAGAGAAAGAGGAACAAGTTTACATGTGCTTGGGATTCCCCTCTGAGTGAGTGTGATTGGTCTATTTCCAGTTACTAACTGAAGGTACAATTTTTAGACCAATCACAGGAGGGGAATCCACAAAGATGCAAACTTCTGATCTCCTTGCTCTATTCTAAAGTGATGCATGGTTTTCATAGTGGTATTTAGCAATAACACAACTGCCAATGGTGATATATTGGCCAGATTGCAAGTGTCATGATGCAATTACATACCAAGTTATGTGACTCCATAGGCAATAGTGCCTGAGAAAATGAGCATTATACAAAAGGTTAACCAAGCTCACTGGACCATAAAATACAGGTCACAGAGACCTAATATTCATCAAAAGGTGTACTACTCCACATGACACTAGTAGTTACATATCCACTTGTGTGTATGGAATGTTCTGACTGTCTTGAACCCCATACACCCTAAGCTTAAGTTGAAGACACCAGGGGTTCAAGATGGTCATGACATCCATACACCCTGGTAAACTAACATGTAACAAATTTATTACCTCACAAACCTTTTAAGGCATTACACTAACACTTTGGGCTCAAATTACGCTGCCATTGTTAGCTATGTAGATGATTATTTACAAACAGCACACTAGTTGTTGCAGTTACCTCCCTTGAGCCAACAAAAATCCTGCCAAATCATGAATCTGCATTGTTTAATTAAAAAAACATAGTTCTTTAAACCAATCAGTGACTCATTTCTCTCTCTCTCTCTCTCTCTCTCTCTCTCTCTCTCTCTCTCTCTCTCTCTCTCTCTCTGTATGTATATATATATATATATATATATATATATATATATATATATATATATATATATATATATATATATATATATATATATAAATATACATAAAATCACTTCATATATTGGATTAATAAATTTGATATTTGCATTTTAATTCGAAGCGGAGGTTGTCTACTATTTTATTTTCCCAGTTGTGTGTGTATTACTAATCATCATGTGACTTACTTACGCCCCACTTGTAAGTCATGTGATCAAGCTATGACCTCTGGAGTCTTTACACCCTTTACACCTTGCCTGAATAATTTTTAACAGAAATACTGGATTTTATGTCTCAATAATTGACCAATCATATTTCTAGAATTTTGTTGATGAGGTAATAAATCTAAATGCCAACTTATGTGACTCTAAAAGTAATAAAGTTATGAGAAATTGATCTAAATCGCAAACCCTAACCTAGAGAAATTTAGCTCAATGCAAAGATATGCACAAATCAGTGAACCTTAAAATACTGGTCACAGTGACTAGTCAAGTCAATGCAACAATATAACAACAACAGTTGTTACAGTGTTGTAAAAGTAGATGGTTACAATGTTAAATTTTTAAATGTAAAAGGTTGTCGAGTCAGTTGACAGCAGATAATGAGAAGGCTGAACGTGAATCCATAAGCAAAACGTTTTTTGAGCTAGTTGATAGCAGATAATGCAAAGGCTGATCGTCAATCCATAAGCCAAATGGTTTCTGAGCCAGTTGACAGCAGATAATGCGAAGATTGATCATCAATCCATAAACCAAATGGTTTATGAGCCAGTTGATGGCAGTTAATGAGAAGACTGGTCATCAAGCCAGAACAGCGCTATTCAATCCAACCAATAAAAGCCAATGAAATTGTTGAATACATTAAAGTGGAGTATACTCATTAGATTTACCCCCCAAAAGTGAAAGCAACACTCTGTAATGGAGAATTATCTGCCAGTATGACCCTATCATTGGGGAGGCACAGATGGCAACTGTCCATCCAAGTTTTTGTTATACTGAGAGTACAATTGTGCAAAATTTGTACCCAGTATCTAATGTTAAACTCTTGT
Organism: Margaritifera margaritifera; assembly: GCA_029931535.1. Classification (NCBI taxonomy): domain Eukaryota; kingdom Metazoa; phylum Mollusca; class Bivalvia; order Unionida; family Margaritiferidae; genus Margaritifera; species Margaritifera margaritifera. The sequence goes on from JAQPZY010001079.1 coordinate 730,882, forward strand.
GACATATACATGTACCATGCATGCATTATATACATAAGTATGTCGATAAGGGAAAGAAAAAAAAATTTCCCTAAAATTAAACTGAATCATAACATGTCACAATTTAACTTTCTAATGTTCACACAGATCATATTTTATCCTAGCATAAAATGTTATTGGGCATTTTTTATCCTAGCATAAAATGTTATTGGGCATTTTAATGCTTATCTTGTAGAAACAAATCTCTTGCACAAGTATCATTAAATCATCCGATTTATAGTACATGTGTATTGCTCCAACAAATTAACCATCAGTAGGCCCTTGCAACCTACATATATTTAGTTCTTTTATATTATTGCTGTCACAAAGTGTCAACATGTGTACAGATAGATAAGACAAATTTGGAGCTCAATTCAGGGCACAAATATCTACCCCACAATTACATTGAACTGTATCAGACAATCAGGGCTTTATTGGACTGAGGTATTTGGCACTTTGCCAGGACATCACATGGCAAAAATCAGTCTGATCTTGTCAAAAAATTATAGGAATTTGGCTAGAAGTGTTGTGCATTACAACTAGATTATTCTAGTGCAATAAAATACTGTGTGTATAGAGTATGCATCCGAGCTACATGTACTTCACAGGAGGAACATTATGGGTATCCTGATTGTTTTTTTCAAGTTTTTTTTTTTACGAGGGTGGATTGGGAATGGATCCTGGTGTCATTACTGTGAAAAAAATAATCAATCTGAAATTAAATGTTCAGAAGGAAATTGCAAGAACAGAAATATATTTTGAGATTGGGGACTATGTTAAGTCTGCAAAGACCATTATAAATCTTTGTTTCAGTAATTTGTTGTTTTCCTGTTTGGAACATACTGTTAGTTTTTGCATCATAAAGCCCTCAGTTTCCACCAAAACTACCTGCCTATGGAAACCAATATTTTTCATTCTAAATCTTTTGCTTTTCTTGTTTTTTTAGGCTAAGCAGACTGTTTCTAAGATTGTCATCATAATAATGTCCCCAATTAGTACAATCAAAGGAAAATGTGTGCTTCTTTGTTACCTACAAATCACATCACCTACCACTACATGTTTTTTTTCTAAAAGAAAGTAAAACTTCAGTTTTGGTAATAAATTTAACAATTGCATTAGGGTACTTGATGTTATGGGCATTAACATAAATTTCCACTGAATTCAAACAAAATTTCCTCAAAGAACTGAAACTTTGATGCTTTCAGGCTGCCTATCCTGTACCCCATTTCAATTAACAATCCTTGGTAACTTAAGCCAGGATCATGTGGGCAAAAGCTAAAATATCCTAATATTTCAAGTCTTCCATAAAAACACAAATACTATAAATTATAAAGACCTCTGGAATGCTCAAATTATTACATCTAAAGCTATTTCACTAGTAAAAAAAACTGTGTGTAGACTGAAATAATCCACATAATAGTTTTGCCAGATGACATAGAATTAGGCAGTAACTTGAAAAGAGATATCTATTTCAACAGATAAATACCTGTTTTCCATTTTGCCATTTTAAATTATCCCCACACACTGGTGTGCCATTTTAAATAATCATGTAAAACAAACTGTAACATTGAAAACAGTTATTTATCTTTTGAAATAGATACCCTTTTCAAGTCATTATTTTCATTTTAACATGACAAATAAACAAAATATGACTTGTTTGACTCTGTTGATCAAGTACTATAGCACATGACCATCTCTCTCTGCCAATGGCTACACATTCATATCATGATATCGGAATGTTACACCATACAGAGTGTTACTGTTGGAATCACATGTGGGCCTCCAAAAGAGGTGTTTATATTGCAAGATGAATACCTGATTGTATAGGAAAATGAAACAGGTTCATGTGAGAATAAGTAAAAAATGGCCTTTGTTACATGTATGTGGAGCACAGAGAATAAACTAGAAATGTGTTTCCTGGACCTTGTATTACTAATGAACTAAGGTCACCAAAATATGTAATGAAGTTATGGGAAACTATTATCTTTTGGTGATGCTAGTGTGGTAATATTACTTTAACCACAGTGTGATGCTGGTATGGTAATATTACTTTAACCACAGTGTGATGCTAGTGTGGTAATATTACTTTAACCACAGTGTGATGCTGGTGTGGTAATATTACTTTAACCACAGTGTGATGCTGGTGTGGTAATATTACTTTAACCAAAGCGTGATGCTGGTGTGGTAATATTACTTTAACCATAGTGTGATGCTGGTGTGGTAATATTACTTAAACCAAAGGGTGATGCTGGTGTGGTAATATTACTTTAACCACAGTGTGATGCTAGTGTGGTAATATTACTTTAACCACAGTGTGATGCTGGTGTGGTAATATTACTTTAACCACAGTGTGATGCTGGTGTGGTAATATTACTTTAACCAAAGCGTGATGCTGGTGTGGTAATATTACTTTAACCATAGTGTGATGCTGGTGTGGTAATATTACTTAAACCAAAGGGTGATGCTTGTGTGGTAATATTACTTTAACCAAAGGATGATGTTGGTGCAGTAATATTACTTTAACCAAAGGATGATGCTGGTGTGGTAATATTACTTCAACCAAAGGGTGATGTTGGTGCAGTAATATTACTTTAACCAAAGGATGATGCTGGTGTGGTAATATTACTTCAACCAAAGGGTGATGCTGGTGTGGTAATATTACTTCAACCAAAGGGTGATGTTAGTGCAGTAATATTACTTTAACCAAAGGATGATGCTGGTGTGGTAATGTTACTTTAACCAAAGGGTGATGCTGGTGTGGAAATGGTACTTTAACCAAAGGGTGATAGTGGTGCAGTAATATTACTTTAACCACAGGAAAATTCTTGACTTCTGTAGTTTTCTTGAGATCTTTCTTGCTATACCTCAATAAAGTTAGAAATTAATATGATACTATATATGACAGGTACGTTGGATAAACATTCCTATTACCTCAATTTATCCTCATTTATCTAAAGTAAGGATGTCTGTTATAATAGCAATGGCATTAACTTGCAATTTCTGAAGAAAACAAACCTCTGTTATAATTTGCAAATCGGGGTTCATTATTGTCTGATCTGAATTAGCAGTCAAAGCAACAGAAAGTCTTCAGAACGATCCTTGTAATCACTCATTAAAGTCTTCTGAATGATCCTTGTAATCACTCACTAAAGTCTTCAGAATGATCCTTGTAATCACTCACTAAAGTCTTCAGAATGATCCTTGTAATCACTCATTAAAGTCTTCAGAATGATCCTTGTAATCACTCATTAAAGACTTCAGAATGATTCTTGTAATCACTCATTAAAGTCTTCAGAATGATCCTTGTAATCACTCACTAAAGTCTTCAGAAATTCTTGTAATCACTCACTAAAATCTTCAAATGATCCTTGTAATCACTCATTAAAGTCTTCAGAATTATCCTTGTAATCACTCACTAAAGTCTTCAGAATGATCCTTGTTATCACTCACTAAAGTCTTCAGAATGATCCTTGTAATCACTCATTAAAGTCTTCAGAATGATCCTTGTAATCACTCAATAAAGTCTTCAGAATGATCCTTGTAATCACTCATTAAAGTCTTTAGAATGATCCTTGTAATCACTCATTAAAGTCTTCAGAATGATTCTTATAATCACTCACTAAAGGATTGAGCCATTAGTTGAGGTATCAAAGTAATCACTGCCAAGGAATGGGTCATTTGGTTGAGGCATCAAAGTAATCACTGCCAAAGAATGGGTCATTTGGTTGAGGCATCAAAGTAATCACTGCCAAAGAATGGGTCATTTGGTTGAGGCATCAAAGTAACTTTCATTACAAGGATTAACATTTTGGACATACAAGGGGTATTTGAAAAGTTCTGAAAATTTTGTTACAACTTCTTTCTTTCTTTGAAACTGTCAATATATGTAATGCTAATTGATAGACAAAATAATGTTCTATAAAATGATCTGCAGCTGCACTTACAGCATGCCGTATAGCAGCACATATATGCATGTGACATGACAGTGGTAAATGACAGTGATGTGAAAATGTCAGAGAAGGAGAAACAATTCTACTACTGAGCATCCGGGTGCTCTTAGGGTACTCTCTGATTGATATCAAGGTCACCTGAATAAAGTTTATGGATGTAATTCTCTGTCATATCCTACAATTTTGAGGTTATTTCATCATTTTAAAGATGGTCACGAATACATGGAAGATGACCCATGTTCTGGAAGACAATTATCTGCAATTGGTAAGTGAGAAGTGGCTGCTGTGAAGGGGGCAATTGACGAAGATGCTCAATAAATAGTGGAAGATATTTCTATTATCACAGGCATTAATTCTTCAGCTGTTTTTAGTATACTGAAGAATCATGTAAACTCAGAAAGGTTTATAGAAGATGGATTCAAAAACAGACTCAGGCTGATATCACAAAGAGCTTCTCGCCAAATATGAAAGGAATGACCAGAGACGGTTGAATGAGATTGTCATTGGTGATGAAACATGGATTTACTTTCTTGAACCCGACTCAAAAGAAAATAATAAAGTTTGGATTGGAGAAAATGAGCAGAGACGACAAATCGCTCAAGGTTGTCAGACTGTTTAGAGTTTTATACACATTATTTTTCGATGCAAAAGGCACAGTCATCCAGGTACCTGTGCCTGACATTGCTAGCATTTAGATTTCCTAAAGAAGCACAGCATCCAAATTTTGCCACATCCTCCATACAGCTCTGATTTAGCTCTAAGTGATTTTTGGCTGAATTCCGTTGTAAAATATTTGCTGAGGAGCAGACTATTTTGAAAACCAACATGCAGTTGGAAATGCAATTTTCAAGTGTATGAACAACATACCAAAAAGTGAATGCAAAATGGCATTTCATAATTGGATAATCAGACTGAGGTGTGTAGAGGTGCATGGGGAGTACTTTGGAAGGATGCACTGACAAACTGCTGACTAATAAAGAACTTTTGTCATATTCATAATATTCAGAACTTTTTAAACACCTCTTATAATAATAATAATAATAATAATAATAATAAAAATAGTACTATTAGGCTTGCAGTCACAGTTTTTGGACAATGCATTTATTGAACATCCATAATGTATAGCTGGTGTGTTGGCCATGACACCAAGCTCTACAACGCAATGCCAAAAGGCAGTTTGAAGTACTGTACTATGCAGAATATACTAAAATAACAGGATCATATTCAGAAGATAATTATCTTTGATCATGACGATGAGCTCTAGCACAAAAGACATATCTCAACATGCAGACAAACTGCCAACAAATAACATAAATACATGTAATTATATGTACAATCTCTTTCTATCACCCACTAGATCTATATATGACTAGATGATGATGGTTAAATGTCTCAGTATTTATGTACATTTGTAGATATTTTACATGGCAATAATTAGTACAATACACTATTTCTCCTCTAATAAAGCCAGAGGGTGCACCTAATAAGTTTTGTGAAAAAGTGGGTGGTGTTTTTATCACTGAAAGTGAAATTTGCCACAACTTTTCTCACAGTTGGATGTGACATTGACATTGAGTACTGGTTTACCATGTGATAATTATAGTATCATGTCTACTAATACATTTACAAAACTTGGGCCTTTTTTTTTTTTTTTTACAAAAACAAATAACTGACCATTTCCTAAGTGGCTGAATATAAATACAGTCAAGTCTGACTGATCCAAATGCCATTCATGTAACTAAAACAGTATGAAAACAATTGTCACAGAAGACCAGCAACTTTTTTCCTACTGTATTTGTTTTCATACCTCCTGGTCCAATGTCCAGTAGGTTCTTGAAGTTAATTTTGAACACTGGCCAGTGGCTGCTAGGGCTGGCACAGTTAATCAAATAAAAATAATAATAGTAATAATACAGTAAGACCACTGCTATGAGAGACCATTTGTCTTGAAAGACCAGGTTCTCAAAGTACAGATTGATTGATTATATAGTGTTATGACCTGTAATGAGAGAACACCTGTATTGAGACCAAAATATTTTGGCAGAAGGGGTGGTCTTTCAAGAGAGGTTCTACTGTAATAATAATAATAATAATAATAATAATAATAATAATAAGTCTTTATTTTCAGAGGATAACACATTTAGTTTACAAATATCCCTTGAGGCCCTCCATCATGTACAAGTATTTATAAGGAAAAGAAAATGTGGTGGAATAAGAGGATATACATGTACTTATCAATCATATTGATGTATCTTGTACCATTTTCATACCTGCAAATCATAGTGATGTATCATGTAGCCATTTTCATATTTATCAATCATATTGATGTATCATGTACCATTTTCATACTTATCATATTGATGTATCATGTATCCATTTTTCATACTTATCAATTATATTGATGTATCATGTAGCCATTTTCATACTTATCAATTATATTGATGTATCATGTAACCATTTTCATACCTATCAATCATATTGATTTATCATGTACCATTTTCATACTCTTTGATTAAAAGTGTTTAACGTTGTTGCTTCTTTCACCAATTTTGGTAAACTATTCTATATCAGGGGATCAGAATATGCAAAACTTTTCTTATATATTATATTTGGAGTTTTGGAATTTTGAAATATTTAGTTCAAACAGACAATAAAAAGGTTGAATTTTGATATGCTTGATGTGGAATGACAATATTTTGGAGATAATGAGGACCTTCTTGATTTGAAATCTTGTACATAAGTGTAGAGCTTCCTCATAAATATTCTTTCCCTAATTGAGAGTATTCCTAGACGGTCCATTGCTTGATTGCCATCTCTATATTTGTCACCAAGTATAACTAATAATGTTTTGTTTCTGAAGTCTGAATGGCTTGGTTAGGCAGGTTTGGTAACAGTTTCTCTTCACAATGTTACAGTAATCAAAGTAGGGTCTGTTGGAAATTTTTAGAAAATATTTAATCTTGGATAGCAACCAGACTGTTGAGGTTACTTCTTATATAATATGCCTAACATGTTCATTCCATATTAAGTTGCTATATAATGTCTAACATGTTCATTCCATATTATTAAGTTGTTGTTATATAATATGTCTAACATGTTCATTTCATATTATTAAGTTGTTGTTACATAATATGTCTAACATGTTCATTCCATATTAAGTTGCTATATAATGTCTAACATGTTCATTCCATATTAAGTTGTTGTTATATAATATCTCTAACATGTTCATTCCATATTAAGTTGCTAATGTGTCTAACATGTTCATTCCATATTATTAAGTTGTTATATGTCTAAAATGTTCATTCCATATTATAAAGTTGTTATATAATATGTCTAACATGTTCATTCCATATTATTAAGTTGTTATATGTCTAACATGTTCATTCCATATTATAAAGTTGTTAAATAACATGTCGAACATGTTCACTCCATATTATTAAGTTGTTGTTATATAATATGTCTAACATGTTCACTCCATATTATTAAGTTGTTGTTAAGATACACACCAAGGACATTTTCATGTGTGACAACTTACAGTGAGATATTCTCGTTAAAGAGATCCATTGTTGCTTCATGTAATCTTGGTCTTTTTTTGGCTATCGGTTAAATGACTGTTGTTCATATTAAAAGGGCTGGGCTGATCGGTTAAATGATCGATGTTCATATTAAAAACAATTACTGATATAAAAGTTAGGTGATAAATACTTTTCAGAAGACATTTTACTGGAATACCACAATGAAAATTACTCTTTTAAGTTGAATTTAGATCCCCAGTTTGCTCAATCTGATGCATGGGAGCTGGACATGACAAAAGTAACCAATAACTGTGTATGTTCCAACCAGTGAGAACGGGATTTCATTCACTTCTAACATGGTACTGACATTATAAAAACTTACATTCCAACATTCCACTGTCTCTCTCACAGATGGCATGGTCTTGCTGTAAAATTATACACACTTTCCAATGCATATAATAAATTATTGAAATGAAGTGCACTAGTTGGGTCCATTTCAGAGAAATACGAATTAAGCTTTTGTGTGTTGAGAATTGTCTGTTTGACTGTGCCATAGACAAACAAATGTGGTGACTGGCCATCCTTGTATTTCTAACTCTTCAGTAATATGGCATGGGAATGAAAAATCATCAAAAGAATGTAAAAAATATTGTTTGCTCATGTACTGTCATATAAAAGGATTGTGCAGTGCAATGTAGGATAGCACGGTTCACTGTGTGGACCCATCAATGCAATTACTTTCATGACTCTTATAGGTCTTTTACTGTACTTGCTGAAAAATCATTAAAAATCTATTATTTATCGATAGATTTAAACTGATAATCCATACCGATTTTAGATCCAATTTGCCAGCCCTACTGGCCACAACTCTATGGGGATTCATGCAGGTCATTAAAAGCCAGCTCTACTGGCCACAACACTATGGGGATTCATGCAGGTCATTAAAAGCCAGCCCTACTGGCCACAACACTATGGGGATTCATGCAGGTCATTAAAAGCCAGCCCTATTGGCCACAACTCTATGGGGATTCATGCAGGTCATCAAAAATACAACAATTGGGGAAGTCTGACCTTTTCAAAGAGAACAGTTTGTCAGATTAATGTTACTAGACTGTAACAAGATTATATATGACTACTGAGCAGTTGATGAGTCTTATATCTACTTCTACAATCTGCTGTAGCATGGAGGGTGGGATAATCTGATACAGATCTAAACATAAGAAACTACTCTCCATACATTCCCATAAATCCACCAGATTACACTTGTTTGATATTATCCACAAGCTTCATTCTTGTTAACTGACTAGCTCCCTTTTAATAACAATTAATTAGGACTGGCTGATATGAATAGTCAGCTTCCTTATGAGCTATGCCTGACTATGACCCACAGGAATAGGGGTGGGGGAAACTAATAATCCCAAGTAAAATATTATAGCTAAAATTGCTAGACTACTACTGCATCTTACCTGCAGGCACAGATTAATGTAGGAATACATACAGAAACCTTGACTAATACACTGTAGGCATACTGCTTTGTCTTGTTTTGTCAGATTAATGTAGGAATACATACAGAAACCTTGACTAATACACTGTAGGCATACTGCTTTGTCTTGTTTTGTCAGATTAATGTAGGAATACATACAGAAACCTTGACTAATACACTGTAGGCATACTGCTTTGTCTTGTTTTGTCAGATTAATGTAAGAATAAATACAGAAACCTTGACTAATACACTGTAGGCATACTGCTTTGTCTTGTTTTGTCAGATTAATGTAGGAATACATACAGAAACCTTGACTAATACACTGTAGGCATACTGCTGTGTCTTGCATGCAGGAACAGATTATTGTAGGAATACATACAATCAATCAATCAATCAATCTTTATTTCCTCCATAAGGAGAGTTCATTTACAAATATAGAAAATAGAACAGAGAGAGACACATTTAACAATTTACATTGAAGATTTTGGAAAACATTCCAGAAAGTCAGTGATACATATTACACTAATACAGATGAGGAAGAAACAAATACAATATCAATAGTTAGGAAATAAGTGCAAACATACAAAATGGCACATAATCTTTGTACATAAATCGATAGACAAAAAACAAAAAAAACAAAAAAACAAACAAACTTTTTATTACGGTACTGATCCATTAATGATAATGACTTTGCTTTTAAAGTAAGGTCATATATCGGGTAGGTAGAGAGTTTTGGTAGGAGCTGATTTGGGAATTTTTGCTTTTGACACATGTTTGGTCTTCAGGCTATGAAGTACACTCGTGATACAAGGACGAGAAATTGGAATGAACAGATCTGAAACTGGTGGAATCGTGTTTTGTCAAGTCTACTTTCAATGTCAGTTCTTAACAGTTTTAGCAACTGTGATTCGTCGTTATTTTGGTAAGTTCTATGTGTAGTTCAAGTCCAAACTTGTCCAACACGTACCAGTGAAAGTCATTGGCAATTTGTCTTGTTAATATACATGATGTGACCACATGCTGAAGGAGGTCGGTATACTGTTGACCACATTTTTGACAGTTAGTAACGTCATGGCCTGGCTTTAATACCCACAGGGATGCTATAAACCTGGTTAATTTGCATTCATAATTATTCCTCGCAATGCAGTACAGAGTGGAAGGGCGGATTTGTGTTTGTAAGCGTTGAAATCTAGAAAAATCATGATGTCTATTGATTCTGTCGTGCCAGGTAGTCTCTTCCTTTTCAAGTAAAGTCATGTTGACCAATTGTTTCCACTGAGATTTGTTAGGGAAAATTGATTGATTAATGAAGTTCAGGTGGAAATCTGTAAGCTCATACTTCTGAAGTAAATTCCAAATATCTGGAATAAAACCAGATTGTACAGATTGGGTGCTATCAAAATACATGTGAAGATGTATAAGGAATATTTGTTTGGAGATGGTGTTATTGGACAGGGTGCAGAGTTTAACTAGGAAGAGAAGTTTACATCAATCAATTTCAGTTGTGATTCTTATTAGTCCCAGCATTGACTCACACATATCTGACCGCGTTTGTTCAGGAATCCCTGAATTCTGAATACGTACAGAAACCTTGACTAATACACTGTAGGCATACTGCTGTGTCTTGCATGCAGACACAGATTAATGTAGGAATATGTTCAGAAACCTTGGCCAATACACTGTAGGCATACTGCTGTGTCTTGCATGCAGACACAGATTAATGTACAAATACACACAGAAACCTTGACTAATACACTGTAGGTCTACACTGCTGTGTCTTACATGCAGGCACAGATTAATGTAGGAATACGTACAGAAACCTTGACTGATACACTGTAGCTGTGTCTTACATGCAGGCACAGATTAATGTAGGAATACGTACAGAAACCTTGACTAATACACTGTAGGCATACTGCTGTGTCTTGCATGCAGACACAGATTAATGTAGGAATACGTACAGAAACCTTGACTAATACACTGTAGACATACTGCTGTGTCTCTCATGCAGGCACAGATTAATGTAGGAATACGTACAGAAACCTTGACTAATACACTGTAGGCATACGGCTGTGTCTTGCATACAGGCACAGATTAATGTAGGAATACGTACAGAAACCTTGACTAATACACTGTAGGCATACTGCTGTGTCTCATGCATGCACAGATTTATGTAGGAATACGTACAGAAACCTTGACTAATACACTCTAGGCATACTGCTGTCTTGCATGCAGGCACAGATTAATGTAGGAATACGTACAGAAACCTTGACTAATACACTGTAGACATACTGCTGTGTCTCTCATGCAGGCACAGATTAATGTAGGAATACGTACAGAAACCTTGACTAATACACTGTAGGCATACGGCTGTGTCTTGCATACAGGCACAGATTAATGTAGGAATACGTACAGAAACCTTGACTAATACACTGTAGGCATACTGCTGTGTCTCATGCACGCACAGATTAATGTAGGAATACGTACAGAAACCTTGACTAATACACTCTAGGCATACTGCTGTCTTGCATGCAGGCACAGATTAATGTAGGAATACGTACAGAAACCTTGACTAATACACTCTAGACATACTGCTGTCTTGCATGCAGGCACAGATTAATGTAGGAATACGTACAGAAACCTTGACTAATACACTCTAGGCATACTGCTGTCTTGCATGCAGGCACAGATTAATGTAGGAATACATATAGAATCCTTGATTAACACTCTACAGACCTATGAGCTTTGTACTGAAGACTGAGAGACTATGACTTAAATTTAAGATCAAACATCAAATCATAATATCAGTTATAAAATTGAAACTATATCCTTTTCATTTTGCAGACCATTTACATATGCAAATCTATTCACAAGATTTATTTCTAATTCAAGTCGATTCACATAGTATATTCGCATAGTATATACACTTGGATTCAAGTCGATTCACATAGTATATACACTTGGATTCAAGTCGATTCACATAGTATATACACATAGTATATACACTTGGATTCAAGTTGATTCACATAGTATATACACATAGTATATACACTTGGATTCAAGTCGATTCATATAGTATATACACTTGGGGGAAATTTTAGTCTACAAGATTAATACCTGTAATATATTACTAGGAAAACTGACAATTAGAATATTTGTCATCAATGATCAGCACAATCAAATCCTTATCGGAAATTGATACATTTTGACACATTTTTCTACTGAGCTATCTGCAGTTATTACACCAAAACTCCAATGACCTAACTGAAGTTATTACACCAAAACTCCAATGACCTAACTGAACAGCATACATGTACATTTAGTTCTATTTTTTAAGAATTGGACATATGACCCATTTACCCAAAAAAAAACCAAATACTTTGTATGCATATTCAACCTCACACATGAAAAGGGAAGAATCAGTTTCCCTTCAATGTGAGTGCACTTACTAAAAGCTAATTTAATATCATTTACAGGTAGAGTTCCTAATTCAAATGTATTTAAAACTGGTTCATGTACTTCAGAATGAATTATCTGCCTTCTGGCATAGCTTCTTTATTAAAAAAAAATAGTCTCCATGTTTAATTAAATTGTAAAATTACACTTTGGGGCTGCTAAAAATTCAAAGTACATCTGCTCAGCTTGGCATAAACTGAAGCACAATTTTGACTACTGTATATCGACAAGAAACACTTGTTTAAAACCAATGACTTCCATGAAAATTAAGGTCTTAAATAGCTTATACAGCCCTACCTTGAGACTAAATATCTTTAATATAGCTTATACAGCCCTACAATGAGACTAAATATCTTTAATATAGCTTATACAGCCCTACCTTGAGACTAAATATCTTTAATATAGCTTATACAGCCCTACAATGAGACTAAATATCTTTAATATAGCTTATACAGCCCTACAATGAGACTAAATATCTTTAATATAGCTTATACAGCCCTACCTTGAGACTAAATATCTTTAATATAGCTTATACAGCCCTACAATGAGACTAAATATCTTTAATATAGCTTATACAGCCCTACAATGAGACTAAATATCTTTAATATAGCTTATACAGCCCTACCTTGAGACTAAATATCTTTAATATAGCTTATACAGCCCTACAATGAGACTAAATATCTTTAATATAGCTTATACAGCCCTACAATGAGACTAAATATCTTTAATATAGCTTATACAGCCCTACAATGAGACTAAATATCTTTAATATAGCTTATACAGCCCTACAATGAGACTAAATATCTTTAATATAGCTTATACAGCCCTACAATGAGACTAAATATCTTTAATATAGCTTATACAGCCCTACAATGAGACTAAATATCTTTAATATAGCTTATACAGCCCTACCTTGAGACTAAATATCTTTAATATAGCTTATACAGCCCTACAATGAGACTAAATATCTTTAATATAGCTTATACAGCCCTACCTTGAGACTAAATATCTTTAATATAGCTTATACAGCCCTACAATGAGACTAAATATCTTTAATATAGCTTATACAGCCCTACAATGAGACTAAATATCTTTAATATAGCTTATACAGCCCTACCTTGAGACTAAATATCTTTAATATAGCTTATACAGCCCTACAATGAGACTAAATATCTTTAATATAGCTTATACAGCCCTACAATGAGACTAAATATCTTTAATATAGCTTATACAGCCCTACCTTGAGACTAAATATCTTTAATATAGCTTATACAGCCCTACAATGAGACTAAATATCTTTAATATAGCTTATACAGCCCTACAATGAGACTAAATATCTTTAATATAGCTTATACAGCCCTACAATGAGACTAAATATCTTTAATATAGCTTATACAGCCCTACAATGAGACTAAATATCTTTAATATAGCTTATACAGCCCTACAATGAGACTAAATATCTTTAATATAGCTTATACAGCCCTACAATGAGACTAAATATCTTTAATATAGCTTATACAGCCCTACCTTGAGACTAAATATCTTTAATATAGCTTATACAGCCCTACAATGAGACTAAATATCTTTAATATAGCTTATACAGCCCTACAATGAGACTAAATATCTTTAATATAGCTTATACAGCCCTACAATGAGACTAAATATCTTTAATATAGCTTATACAGCCCTACAATGAGACTAAATATCTTTAATATAGCTTATACAGCCCCACAATGAGACTAAATATCTTTAATATAGCTTATACAGCCCTACACTGAGACTAAATATCTTTAATATAGCTTATACAGCCCTACACTGAGACTAAATATCTTAATATTGCTTATACAGCCCTATACTGAGACTAAATATCTTTAATATAGCTTATACAGCCCTACAATGAGACCACATATCTTTAATATAGCTTATACAGCCTTACACTGAGACTAAATATCTTTATATTGCTTATATAGCCCTACACTGAAACTAAATATCTTTAATATAGCTTATACAGCCCAACATTGAGACTAAATATCTTAATATAGCTTATACAGCCCTACACTGAGACTAAATATCTTTATATTGCTTATATAGCCCTACACTGAAACTAAATATCTTTAATATAGCTTATACAGCCCAACATTGAGACTAAATATCTTAATATAGCTTATATAGCCCTACATTGAGACTAAATATCTGTAATATAGCTTATACAGCCCTACACAGACTAAATATCTTTATATAGGTTATACAGCCCTAAACTGTGACTAAATATCTTTAATATAGCTTATACAGCCCTACACTGAGACTAAACATCTTAATATAGCTTATACAGCCCTACACTGAGACTAAACATATTAATATAGCTTATACAGCCCTACCTTGAGACTAAACATCTTAATATAGCATATACAGCCCTACACTGAGACTAAACATCTTAATATAGCTTATACAGCCCTACACTGTGACTAAATATCTTTAATATAGCTTATACAGCCCTACACTGAGACTAAACATCTTTAATATAGCATATACAGCCCTACACTGTGACTAAATATCTTTATATAGCTTATACAGCCCTACACTGAGACTAAATATCTTTAATACAGCTTATACAGCCCTACACTGAGACTAAATGTCTTTAATATAGCTTATACAGCCTTACACTGAGACTAAATAACTTAATATTGCTTATACAGCCCTACACTGAAACTAAATATCTTAATATTGCTTATACAGCCCTACACTGAGACTAAATGTCTTAATATTGCTTATACAGCCCTACACTGAGACTAAATATCTTAATATAGCTTATACAGCCCTACACTGAGACTAAATATCTTAATATTGCTTATACAGCCCTACATTGAGACTAAATATCTTAATATAGCTTATACAGCCCTACCTTGAGACTAAACATCTTTAATATAGATTATACAGCCCTACATTGAGACTAAATATTTTAATACAGCTTATACAGCCTTACATTGAGAGTAAATATCTTTAATATAGCATATACAGCCCTACACTGAGACTAAATATTTTAATACAGCTTATACAGCCCTACACTGAGACTAAATATCTTAATATTGCTTATACAGCCCTACATTGCGACTAAATATCTTAATATATCTTATACAGCCCTACATTGAGACTAAACATCTTTAATATAGATTATACAGCCCTACATTGAGACTAAATATCTTAATATAGCATATACAGCCCTACACTGAGACTAAATATTTTAATACAGCTTATACAGCCTTACATTGAGAATAAATATCTTTAATATAGCATATACAGCCCAACATTGAGACTAAACATCTTTAATATAGCTTATATAGCCCTACATTGAGACTAAATATCTGTAATATAGCTTATACAGCCCTACATTGAGACTAAATATCTTAATATAGCTTATACAGCCCTACCTTGAGACTAAATATCTTAATATTGCTTATACAGCCCTACACTGAGACTAAATATCTTAATATAGCTTTGACTAAATATCTTAACTATTTACAAGTAAACACATCTACAAATTTATTCTAAATTAACTATTTACAAGTAAACACATCTACAAATACATACTAAATTACATTATGAAAGTAGGAGGATTCAACTGCAAATATACATTTTTTTTTATCTCTATGTTTTAAAATAACTTTAAGCAAGATCTTCATGTACACATAACAGTTTATGATCACTTCTGCTTTAAAATACCTTTAAGCTATTCTGCAAAAATGTGGCAAGTAGTAAAGTTTATATCAGTGTTATACTTTGTCATATAACATTATTAGGTACAAAAGTAGAGAGAGGTTAATACACTGAGTTTATATATATATATATATATATATATATATATATATATATATATATATATATATATATATATATATATATATATATATATATATAAACATTTTATACATACTTTTATAAATATGCTAATATAAAAGATACAAAACAAGCAAATGATAAATTTGAAGAGTAGTGTTGCGATAAATCCTAGAACTCAATCTTGAACATACATTTTTCTTGATAGTTTGCTAATATGTAGGTTTGACATGTACAATTTTTTAAAGGATTTAACTGAATCAGCAGATCGAATGTGAGCAGGAAGTGAGTATACTGCCCTACATTGAGACTAAATATCTTTCATATAGCCTACACTGCCCTACCTTGAGACTAAATATCTTAATATAGCTTATACAGCCCTAAATTGAGACTAAATATCTTAATATAGCTTATACAGCCCTACCTTGAGACTAAATATCTTAATATTGCTTATACAGCCCTACACTGAGACTAAATATCTTAATATAGCTTATACAGCCCTACCTTGAGACTAAACATCTTAATATAGCTTATACAGCCTTACATTGAGACTAAATATCTTAATATAGCTTATACAGCCCTACCTTGAGACTAAACATCTTAATATAGCTTATACAGCCCTACACTGAGACTAAACATCTTAATATAGCTTATACAGCCTTACATTGAGACTAAATATCTTAATATAGCTTATACAGCCCTACCTTGAGACTAAACATCTTAATATAGCTTATACAGCCCTACATTGAGACTAAATATCTTAATATAGCTTATACAGCCTTACATTGAGACTAAACATCTTAATATAGCTTATACAGCCCTACCTTGAGACTAAATATCTTAATATAGCTTATACAGCCCTACATTGAGACTAAATATCTTAATATAGCTTATACAGCCCTACCTTGAGACTAAACATCTTAATATAGCTTATACAGCCCTACATTGAGACTAAATATCTTAATATAGCATACTTTTTGCAACATTTTGAATACTAGTTGCTATACAATAGAACCTGCCTTGAAAGACCACCCCCTTCTGCCAAAAAAATCATGGTCTCTCAAAACAATTGGTCCCTCATGACAAGTTATTACTTTACACAATGAATAAATCTGTGTATGGAGACTCTGGTCTCAAGACAGGTGCTCTCTTATAGCAGTGGTCTTTCAAGACCAGTTTTACTGTAATAACATTTCAATACAAGTAGATTTGGAATGATCCAATAGCACATTTCAATGATGACCAATTAATTATTTCTGCATATCAATGTACATGTATATACACTATTGCTTCTCTGCTCTGCAGTAGAGCTCTAACTTCATCATCTTTCTTAATATATACAGTACTAAGCTGTGACATTTATCCTGTGTGTATTTGTAACTTGAATGTGTGCAGATTATATAACACTTAAAGCTAATGACTCAGATCCATTTCTCTATCTTAAAGTGCTTGTACATGATTCTGTTGGTTGTACTTTTATTGCTGATTGCTTGGAAAAATATGAATGTCTTTAAGTTTGAATTCTAATACACCAACTTTCCATAACAGTTCCCTCTTATAATCAACTACTTCTAATCAACAGCCAGATTATGGTTTCAACTCCTGTTATTTTACCTCATTCATATACTTCTAACCAACAGCCAGATTATGGTTTCAACTCCTGTTATTTTACCTCATTCATATACTTCTAACCAACAGCCAGATTACGGTTTCAACTCCTGTTATTTTACACCATTCATATACTTCTAATCAACAGCCAGATTACGGTTTCAACTCCTGTTATTTTACACCATTCATATACTTCTAATCAACAGCCAGATTACGGTTTCAACTCCTGTTATTTTACCTCATTCATACACATTTTAACTCCCATTTCATACAATGTCTTACAACAGCCAAGTTTTTTTTCATTCCATGACTGGGTAAGTGAGGTTAATGTATACCATATTCAACATTATAATCACACGTCTTAATAAGCAAGCACCTCTCTTTTTGGTAAAAACTCACACAATATTCCTTACTGACATGCTGTCTGGGTGGGAAACAGCTTCTAAATCAGCCTACATCTTCATTTTCTTGGAGCTTATGACTATGCATGCCTGATGTAGATTTGGTTTTGTGAGATTTTGAAGCACATGGCAGCCAGTATATCTGGTGGAGGAAGAACCTGGGAAAACTGCAAGAAGAACCATAAACCCACAGGAACCTACTGGCAAGCTTTCTCACAAGTCGAGACTCGAACTCATGCAGACAGAGGTGAGATGTGTGAGTGATCTGTAAAGGCGAGTGCCTTAGACCACTAGGACATCCAGGGCCCTGCAAGTCTGATGTCCTGTTACCACTTAATTTTATGGGTAAAATAAGTCTCAAACACAATAATAAAACATACAGCACAACCACACTGGGTGAAACAATGCACCTTCAATGTGGAAAGCTGACAGCATGCACAAAAGGAGCGTAGCTCTTCTATATACATATATGTGATGGGGATATTGTGTCATCAGTGTGCAACCACACAAAATTTACCCCAATAATAATCTGTCAAGTGCAGAGTGCTGCTATTATGTTGAATATGGTAATTTACTTATCACACATAGACAGGATACATAACACACAGCCAATATTGCAAACAACATTGACTTAGATCTGCAGTTGTATAATAATGAAATGATAGATCAATGTTTATGCTGTTCATTCTACTAATCATTTCAAGCAGAGAGCATGGACTCTGATCTGCCACATATTATGTACGTTTAATATGGGTCTATGCCAATGGCAGTCAAGGGATATTTTATACATGTGGTAATATGCTAATGCATGCACAATGTCCTTTTCACTGCAATACTACACTGGCCCTTAGGCAATGTGAAAAGAGAACTTTGTTTCTGGGGTTGAGTTTGGCACAATTAATAATAGCAATAATAATAATAATAATATTAATAATCATAATTCTTTATTTTAAGAGGGTAACTCAGTACATAACTAATCTCCCTTGAGGTTGACAGCTACTCTAAAATCTATAATTGCAATCTATAGTAATGCATATAACAATAAACATAAAATACAATGTAGGAATAACTAATTACCAGCACTAGCAATATGGTACAGACAAATAATAATATGAGACGTTAAATGAAAACAATATAACTTGACATAAAATAAATAAAAAATATTCAATATTTCCAAAATTGTCATGGCATTTTTTAATACTTGGATCTCAGGAAATAATATTACTTTTAAAAAAGCCATTTTTTTGGTACAAATTCAATACATTTCCTTTGAAACTGTCTGCTGAGATTGCCTTTCTGACATTTAGGAAAAGTGAGTTCCATAGCTAGCACCTGAATAATGAAAACAGCATTTGAATTGCCCAATATGTTGTCTAGGAATCTTTAGATTACCCTCAAATTATTGAGTTTCAGAAACAAATAACTTAGCACTGAGCTCGTAAAGAAATGTAACTGTAATATGACCAGTGACCAACAAACTGCAGTGATAACTCCAGATCAAAATGCTTACACAAATTTACAAATTCAGTTACCAGCCTCTGCCAGCCCCAAAGGCATTGTAAAAAGCCACCAAACAATTAGTCTGATTTATAACTACCCACAGTAACAAACAATGACACCATTATTCCCCCTAGGATTGTATAGCAAATGAAACATGGTATGAAGCAATATTAGTCCCCACTTCCCTTCTTATCACCCCAAATAATTACTGCTTATTGAGTCTTATGCTTGCCAAGATTTTAAAAAAGGGTTTTTACTCTTAGTAAACACAAATCCCCTTTGGAGTAGCAGACAATATACAGACTGGTATAGAAGAAAATACAAGTGTCACTGAAGCCTGAACATTAGGTCACAGTGACCTACTTTTTGTACAGTTGAGCTAATCTCTTGAGATACACCTACTTACCAATTTTGATGAGTGTAAATGAAGTAAGGTCAAAGATGCTATATAATGAACTGAAAATATAAAAGTCACTCCAGTGTGAAAAATAGGTCATTGTGACCTAGTTTGGGCATGGCTGAGTTACCCCTTTTTGACATGTATCCACATGCCAAGTTTCATGAATGTAGATGAAATAGGGTTCAAGATATTGAAGGTTTAACAAACAAATAGCTCAACACACTAAAGTCGCTCAACCATGAAAATTAGGTAACAATGACAGTTTTTATGTGATAGGATTACTTGCTTTGATATGTATCCACATTGCAATTTTCATGACAGTACATAAAATAGTGTCTAAGATACTGAGGCAGCTGGTGACTATACAAAAGTCACTCCAGCGTGACAAATTTATCCCATTAACCTAGTTTTGGTATGGTTTAGTTATTCTCCCCGAGATTTATCCACAAACAAATTTCATGAGTGTATGTGCAATAGAGTCTAAGATATTCAGAGCATGACAAACAGATAACTGAAGATAGAGTGAAAATTGGGTTACAATGAACTAGTTTTGGTATGGTTGAGTTAATTTTCTCAAGATGAATCCACATACCAGTCTTCATGTGTAGGTAAAATTGGGTCCATGATATTGAGGGATTAACAAACAGATAAGTAAAAATAAAGAAGTCACAATAGCATGAAAATTAGATCACACTGACCTAGTGTTGGTATGGTGGAGCTACTCTCCTTGAGATGCATCCACATACTAATTTGCAAGTGTGTAGGTGAAATAGGGTCTAAAAATATCAAGATTGTAATGAATGGATTGCTGAAAATTCAAAAGTCACTCAAGCATGAAAATTAGGTCACACTGGCCTAGTGTTTGGTATGGTAGAGTTACTTTCATTGAGATGAATCCACATACCAGTTTTCTTGTGTTGGTGAAAGCGGGTCCCCAATACTTTTACACTACAATTCCCCAATACTTGTACACAACTCCCCAATACTTTTACACTACAACTCCCAAATACTTTTACACTACAACTCTGCAATACTTTTACACTACAACTCCCCAATACTTTTACTAAACTCCCCAATACTTTTAAACTATAACTCCCCAATACTTTTATACTACAACTCCCCAATACTTTTACACTTCAACTCCCCAATACTTTTACGCTACAACTCCCCAATACTTTTACACTTCAACTTCCCAATACTTTTACGCTATAACTCCCCAATACTTTTACATTATAACTCCCCAATACATTTACACTATAACTCCCCAATACTTTTACACTACAACTAACCCAATACTTTTAAACTATAACTCCCCAATACTTTTACACAACTCCCCAATACTTTTACACTTCAACTCCCCAATACTTTTACGCTACAACTCCCCAATACTTTTACACTATAACTCCCCAATACTTTTACACTACAACTAACCCAATACTTTTAAACTATAACTCCCCAATACTTTTACACAACTCCCCAATACTTTTACACTTCAACTCCCCAATACTTTTACGCTACAACTTCCCAATACTTTTACACTATAACTCCCCAATACTTTTACACTATAACTCCCCAATACTTTTACACTATAACTCTCCAATACTTTTACACTATAACTCCCCAATACTTTTACACTATAACTCCCCAATACTTTTACACTTCAACTCCCCAATACTTTTACGCTATAACTCCCCAATACTTTTACATTATAACTCCCCAATACATTTACACTAAAACTCCCCAATACTTTTACACTACAACTAACCCAATACTTTTAAACTATAACTCCCCAATACTTTAACACAACTCCCCAATACTTTTACACTTCAACTCCCCAATACTTTTACGCTACAACTCTCCAATACTTTTACACTATAACTCCCCAATACTTTTACACTATAACTCCCCAATACTATTACACTATAACTCCGCAATACTTTTGCACTATAACTCCCCAATACTTTTATACTATAACTCCCCAATACTTTTAAACTATAACTCCCCAATACTTTTATACTATAACTCCCCAATACTTTTACACTTCAACTCCCCAATACTTTTACACTTCAACTCTCCAATACTTTTACGCTACAACTCCCCAATACTTTTACACTATAACGCCCCAATACTTTTACATTATAACTCCCCAATACATTTACACTATAACTCCCCAATACTTTTACACTACAACTAACCCAATACTTTTAAATTATAACTCCCCAATACTTTTAAACAACTCCCCAATACTTTTACACTTCAACTCCCCAATACTTTTGCGCTACAACTCCCCAATACTTTTACACTATAACTCCCCAATACTTTTACACTATAACTCCCCAATACTTTTACACTATAACTCTCCAATACTTTTACACTATAACTCCCCAATACTTTTACACTATAACTCCCCAATACTTTTACACTATAACTCCGCAATACTTTTGCACTATAACTCCCCAATACTTTTATACTATAACTCCCCAATATTTTTAAACTATAACTCCCCAATACTTTTAAACTATAACTCCCCAATACTTTTATACTATAACTCCCCAATACTTTTACACTATAACTCCCCAATACTTTTGCACTATAACTCCCCTATACTTTTACACATAACACTTTCTGATGGGACATTTTTGTTGTGAGCTTAAAAGCAGACTCCTTATTTCATGGTCTATCATACATATCTTAAGCAATTGACTATGTCTAGAAATTTTCTGATTTTGAGGATCAAAAAGACTTTTTTAAAAATCTTTTCTCACAAATATTCATTTTTTTACATTTTAAGACTGACAAACTGTGGAAATGATTTTTGAAACCCCATTCATAAGGAAGCAAGTTCTGTGATGTGTTACTGTAGAAATGATGGGTTTTTAAAGCATTCCTACGGAAGTAAGTACTGCATTGAGATACTGAGAAATAACAGAAACAACCTGTAATGAAGGTCTGTCACTGAACCTAAAATTTAAATTAGCTCAGATATACCATGTTCCCACTAAATTATTAACATGCTGCAACAAGTCAGGCCCTTTTTCAAAGTGCTGACACCAGTTTAATGGGTTCAATAAGTTAGCACTATATAACTATGCAGATAAACACTGCAGTACACATATTAAACTAAAGAAAGAAATAGGTAATTTTTCAATCAACAGAATTGGAATGTACAATAAATATATACAGGTACCCACAAACATATCAGTATCAATGGTTTATACCAGAAACTTTGATACACTTCTGGCAAAGGCATGATTTTGGGCCATGTAATAATTAGGTCACTGCCTCTTATCTACAGCTTATGTCAATGTCAGTCATTCCTTTTGACAGTAGCACAAATGTACTAGATATGTTGAGAAGCACTTAATCCCTGTTTCACATTCCAACAAACGTAAAATGTTTTTTTATGCTGTTTTGGATATCTTTGGACATGTGCATGGTGAAGTGATATACCATACAACTTAATCATCTCTTTGTCAAGCATAGGAATATTATGTTACTCTCCATATGTCTGTTTGTAAATCCATCCATCCATGTATCCAAATGTCCATTACCACATCCCTTCCTAAAATGATGGGTGGAACTTCATGAAACTTTTGTAGTTCCCTTGTCCATAATTTTCTTGGTTTTCTCCCATGGAGTCCCCAAATCATATATGTAACAGATTTGCTTTATGACCTCTGAGTCACTGTTTGGGGGCCATGAGTGGTGGAGTCATAAGTAATAAAACATATTGCTTTGTAATAAGGGTGAACTTTATTAGAAAGGTTATTAGATACATAGATCTTCACTAACAAGCAAAGGATAATGATAACACCTCCCCTATATTGATAATGCCTCACCTACTAAGCTTATACACTGTACTAAATTTATTTCATACATCTTTAATAATAAGCAATGGAAAATGTTGACATCTCTCCTACCGTATATACTGTACTAAATTTACAGTACACCTAAATGAAAATCATAAAACAATTTTTACAAACATCACACAGTGGTAACAAACAGAGAACCAGACATGAAAAAGCTATTTTTTTTTACATTACCCAGTCTGCTTTAAACTGTCACACTTGAACATTTGGCCTAGTAAAAATGAGGTGTGCAGTCTGTTTTAAGCTGTAGCACCTGAACATTTGGCTAAATAAGAATTAGGTGCAACCTGTTTTAAAGTGTAGCACTTGAACATCTGACCTAGTTTGAATGAGGTGGTCTGTTTTAAACTGTAGCACTTGAACATTTGACCTAGTAAGAATGAGGTTCATTCTGTTTTAAACTGTAACAGCACTTAAACATTTGGCTTAGTAAGAATGAGGCACAGTCTGTTTTAAACTGTAACAGCACTTGAACATTTGGCTTAGTAAGAATGAGGCACAGTCTGTTTTAAACTGTAACAGCACTTGAACATTTGGCTTAGTAAGAATGAGGCACAGTCTGTTTTAAACTGTAACAGCACTTAAGCATTTGGCTTAGTAAGAATGAGGCACAGTCTGTTTTAAACTGTAACAGCACTTGAACATTTGACCTAGTAAGAATGAGGCACAGTCTGTTTTAAACTGTAACAGCACTTGAACATTTGGCTTAGTAAGAATGAGGCACAGTCTGTTTTAAACTGTAACAGCACTTGAACATTTGGCTTAATAAGAATGAGGCACAGTCTGTTTTAAACTGTAACAGCACTTAAACATTTGGCTTAGTAAGAATGAGGCACAGTCTGTTTTAAACTGTAACAGCACTTGAACATTTGGCTTAGTAAGAATGAGGCACAGTCTGTTTTAAACTGTAACAGCACTTGAACATTTGGCTTAGTAAGAATGAGGCACAGTCTGTTTTAAACTGTAACAGCACTTGAACATTTGGCTTAGTAAGAATGAGGCACAGTCTGTTTTAAACTGTAACAGCACTTGAACATTTGGCTTAGTAAGAATGAGGTATAGTCTGTTTTAAACTGTAATAGCACTTGAACATTCAACCTAGTAAGAATGGGGTACAGTCTGTTTTAAACTGTAACAGCACTTTGCATAGTAAGAATGTGGTACAGTCTGTTTTAAAACTCTAACACAGCACTTGAACATTTGTTTTGCAAGAATGAGGTACAGTCTGTTTTAAACTGCAACACTAGAACATTATTGCTAGTAAGAATGAGGTACAGTCTGTTTTAAACTGTAGCACCTGAACATTTGACCTAGTAAGATTGGGGTACAGTCTGTCTTAAACTGTAACAATAGAACATTTGGCCTAGTAAGAATGGGGTATAGTCTGTTTAAAACTGTAACACTAGAACAGTGGGCTTAGTAAAATTGGGGTATAGTCTGTTTAAAACTGTAACACTAGAACAGTGGGCTTAGTAAAATTGGGGTAGTCTTTTTTAAACTGTAGCAATAGAACATTTGGCCTAGTAAAAATGGAGTATAGTCTATTTAAAACTGTAACACTAGAACATTGAGCTTAGTAACATCGGGGTACAGTCTGTTTTAGACTTTAACACTAGAGCATTGGGCTTAGTAAAACTGGGGTAAGACTGTTTTAAACTGTAGCACTAGAACATTTGGACTAGTAAAAATGGAGTGCAGTCTGTTTTAAACTGTAGCACTTGAACATTTGGCTAGTAAGAATTAGGTGCCTAGTCATAAGAGTACTATTGTAAGATGTGGAAAGGTCTCATTTCATTTTGGTTTCACTGTCCTGATTGATAACAGATACCGGTATCTGAAGCCAAATAAAAAAATACATGTGGTTCGGGTTACATTGGAAAACATTTTGGGTAGTTAGGTCAGAACAATTTTTTTTTCTTTGGTCTGGACTGATTTAAATCAAGCATAAACTAGAATACAAGTGTCTATCTCATGCTGACTTTAACTTTGATCATAGTTACATCCCTTTGTTCATTTTTTTTTTCCCAAAATTTTTATTCTTTTATTTCCCAATTTTTTTTTTTTTTTTTAAATGTAAGGTCAGCTGGAAAAAATAGGGTCAGTTGGGTAACCAGAACAACAAATACATATTTATTTTGCCTGACAGGTAATTTAATTATATTTAATTAATGAAATCTCAAAATATACCAACACAATGGAAAGACATAATACAAGAATCCATACAAATTAAAGGTTCAATTTATTTATATGAGCACCCAAATAAGCTGTGTATGTGACAGTGATATCCTGTTATTAGTATCTACATACTATCTGAAAACAAAATGGACTTTCTAATATGCCAAAATGGACTTTCTCATATGCCAAAATGGACTTTCTCATATGCCAAAAGTAGAAAAAAAGAAAACAGAGATGGCTTTTTTCTTTTAGACACAAAAGACACAGAGGCATGAGAGCAATTTTGCATTTGTGGCAGCACCTTTAGGACCAAGGATAATTTCCTAAGTCGATCAGGGTGTCCATCCATCTGTTTATTTAAAGAAAAGAAATGAATGGGAATAATCAGTTGTCCATAAATGTGAGGAATCAGTTAACCAGAGATGGGGACAATCAGTTGTCCATAAATGAAAGCAATCAGTTACCCAGTTCTAATACCCTTGACATATTTACCATGTTCAAGAATTGATCTAAAACCAACAGAATGAGGACGGAATTAAAATATGACAATTTTTTTCAAGATTATGCTCAAAAGTCTTAAACCATTTCCTGGGTTTTCAAATTTATTGGGGATGGAGAGGAGGACTAACAGACTGTATACTTCACTACACTATTTACCAAGGATTAGTTAGCAAACAGACCACACATACATCATCATCATCAGACTCCTGTGAATGTCACTATATGTACATGTGTCAAAACACATTCAACTCTAGAAACTCTACTGGGTACCGGGTAGTCTTCTTACAGGGACTGTGAAGTCACTAATGTGTAAGGTCTTAGTAGAAAGAGCACTGAGTAAGCTTTAAAATAACATCAAGCAATGTAAATTTTATATCTATTTTACAATGTTTCAGTCAAAAAATCTGAAATGTACAGACCCAATCTTTCAGTGTAAAAAAAAAAAAAAAAGAAACAACCTTTGAATCTCAGTTTCCAAATTTTAGTCTTCCTCTCAAAAGATGCAAGTAAGTTCAGTCAAAGTAGCACCAGACTGGTAAAGCTTTCAAAAGAGCCAAGGAAGTTTAGTTAAAGTAGCATCAGACTGGTAAAGCTTTGGAAAGAGCCAAGTAAGTTTAGTTAAAGTAGTGTCAGACTGGTAAAGCTTTCAAAAGAGCCAAGGAAGTTTAGTCAAAGTAGCATCAGACTGGTAAAGCTTTCAAAAGAGCCAAGGAAGTTCAGTCAAAGTAGCATCAGACTGGTAAAGCTTTCAAAAGAGCCAAGGAAGTTCAGTCAAAGTAGCATCAGACTGGTAAAGCTTTCAAAAGAGCCAAGGAAGTTCAGTCAAAGTAGCATCAGACTGGTAAAGCTTTCAAAAGAGCCAAGGAAGTTCCGTCAAAGTAGCATCAGACTGGTAAAGCTTTCAAAAGAGCCAAGGAAGTTCAGTCAAAGTAGCATCAGACTTATCTAAAGCTTTCAAAAGAGCCAAGGAAGTTCAGTCAAAGTAGCATCAGACTGGTAAAGCTTTCAAAAGAGCCAAGGAAGTTCAGTCAAAGTAGCATCAGACTGGTAAAGCTTTCAAAAGAGCCAAGGAAGTTCAGTCAAAGTAGCATCAGACTGGTAAAGCTTTCAAAAGAGCGAAGTAAATTCAAAGTAGCATCAGACTGGTAAAGCTTTGAGAAAATTAAGATAAGTTGGACATTTGTACAAAATAGGGGCCAGAAGGCTTGAATCACAGAAGTCCAATTTTTACCCTTCTACACGTGTCATAACATAATAGCCAATTGCAAACAACTTCCTCAAATCATATAACCCACTATCAATAAAAAAAATCATGCCCAATTATAAATATTTGGATTCATTTGGGAGAAATGAGGGATTGTTTTTGTCCACTCCCATCTTAAGTGAGAATTCTAAAATTCTCTTGGGGCCAATGAGTTAAGTTGCATCACATAACAGTTGTAATGATGCCAAATGATGTCATCTTGCCATTCATATCAGGCACATCAATTCATAACAAAACCCTGGGTCTGTAATTATAATGCCATCTTGCCATTCGTATCTGGATCATCAATTCATAATGAGACCCTGGGTGTGTAATTAAAATAAAACAATTGCATTACTGAAATAGTTCATCATAGTTTCAATGCTTCCAAGTGAACAGTGTTTTCTCCAGGATGCATGATTGCACAAGTTTGTGCAAAATTTAAGGAGTCCACCTTAAAAATGAGCAAGAGTGCAAAGACTACACAGTTGATTTGCTGTAAACATAATAAAACATGTAACATTCATTAATATTAACAAAGCTTAATCCGATCATGCAAGAGCTTGACTTCTTGATCAATGACCATAATCAAGCAAGAGCTTGACTTCTTGATCAATGACCATAATCAAGCAAGAGCTTGACTTCTTGATCAATGACCATAATCAAGCAAGTTCCTGACTTCTAGATCAATGACCATAAAGAAGCCAGAGCTTGACTTCTAGATCAATGACCATAATCAATCACCTACCAAGGGCCTTCTTGCAATTGAATAATGAGATGTTTTAACTGATTACTTATTAAAAGCATTTTACCAACTGCAGTTGGCAAAGTTGTACAATGGTGGACATGCAGTTTCAGTGGTAATTTCTCTGCTGTTACATACAGATCTAATGCATACCACGTAGTGCCATTGCCATGACATGCTGCTAACACTGTGCTGATAATAAAGATAAACAACTATAAGTTTTATCTTTATTCATTAAAAGTTATTTATCACACACAGGTTTGTATAAACATATTATAATGAGTCTTTTCATAAATACTGTTCTCATATAAAAACTGCTCCTCCCCCCACCCTTAGAAAAATCCCAGAGGGCGAATTCCTCCCTGTGTAAAAACCCTGGAGAAATCACAGAGTGAACAGGTGCTGACTACATTGCACATGTATACAGATTTTGACAGAATTGTATACAAGTAAAGACCAACTTCCAAGATTGCAGGTAAGTACTGGCACATGGCCAGGTGAGAGGCTTGGTATGCTGAATGCCGTCCTTAAAGCTGACCTAAGTAAATGGGAGTAGATTGATTTTAAACCATTTAATATAAAATGAAAACATATTACTGACTGAGCATGAAATGTTCTTCATACACATAACATAAACCAAATCAATATGACTGGTCGATGCATAGAGAACCTTTCTGCTAGATTTCCACTAAAAAAAGAGTGCACCAGACAGAATCAATAGTGAATTTTCTAAATAACATATGACCTTAATATTAACTGAATGGTTTGATCAGGCTACCATTCATATCAAGTAAAAACAACAAACAGATTTTAAACTTTCCTTTTTAATTAAAATTTAAACTTTGTTTTTAGTCAAGAGAAAGACTGTTCAAATCTACAAGATATATATGTAGTACGATCCTTCATCACCCTCCAAGAACACTCTAATTGTGAATCTGGGCAGACATTTTCTACTTGCCTAATTGCGAATCTGGACAGACATTTTCTAGTTGCCTAATTGTGAAAATGTGTGGACATTTTCTAGTTGCTTAATTGTGAATCTGGGCAGACATTTGACAATTTTCAGTCATAAATTTTACATTTTTTGTCACAAATGCAACAATATTAGTTGCAACTTGGCGCGTTAAATACTATCTCTACTTTTCCAAGCTTTTCCCAGCTCAAAATCCCAGGAATTCCTGAGACTTTCCAGGTTCAAATTCAAAATCTTTCACACCCTTTTTGTTCAAGGATATTCCAGCAAATCCCAGGAATTCCTGATAATTGTTTGCAAAGGCAAGGTAAATGACCAATGTTTGTCACAGCACTGAATTGCTCGTAACAATTTGCTAAATTTCATTTCATATATTGATCTGTAATAGCATACAAACAATACTGTTAATGCTACATGTATTATTACTGCTCATTTGGAAAAACAATTTATTTTCGACATTTAAAATCTGAAATTTTCTAAAGGGATTTGCAAGGGCTGATAATGGTCCCCTTTCCCAATCAAAAATATTTGAAAATCATGCAGAATCTCTCGATTTTACATCTGCTCCTCAGGATTTTGTTCCTGATTTAAAATTTTCCTCAAAATTATACATGCAGGACCAAGCCCCAATCCCAATAACCCTACAAAAATCTCTAAGTGGCATAGTCATACAATAATGTGAAAATTTGACAATAATGTCTCATTCAATAAATAAAATATTGCTGATTTATTTGACTGGAAAATGGACTTCTGGGTAATAACAAGGTAAGTATTTTACTGAAGGCCAGTCTTACAAAATGTTGATGATTTTCAATGAGAAGAATTAAAGTGGACTCATTTTCATGTTGATAAAACATAACAACCCTAAATCTTATCACAAACATCAGAATCACTCTGCAATCATTCCTTCCTATTCAATGTAAATGCAATTACAAATCAGTGACAATGAGCTGGAGACTATATTCAAATATGACAAATACCCAGGTCTTGACAAAATTTTCAATGAATAATGTATATAGTACTGTGCTTCTTGTTCCAAGTTTTGGGATTAAGCTAAACAGATTTACCTGTGATTAGCATGCATCCAATGGCAATGAGGACTGACCTAAATCTACCATTATATAATGTACCAGCCAATCAGGGTGTTTATGCCATTCATTCTTCTTGTGTACCAGCCAATCAGGGTGTTTATGCTATTCATTCTTCTTATGTACCAGCTGATCAGGGTGTTTATGCCATTTATTCTAATTATGTACCAGCTGATCAGAGTGTTTATGCCATTCATTCTTCTTCTGAACCAGCCAATCAGGGTGTTTATGCCATTCATTCTTCTTCTGAACCAGCCAATCAGGGTGTTTATGCCATTCATTCTTCTTATGATCTCCAGCAAACAGCATAAAGATGATATTTTAAGAGTCAATTTTTCCTTATATCTTCCAAGAAATTCACAGCACAGCTCCATCTGTATTTTTTTGGATGAAATTTACAAAGGTGGGATGATTAATTTTTTGTGAAATAATGATTACATCTGATACTCTTAGACTAACAAAAGTACAGTGAACTGTGCATTATACACCCACCCCGTGTATAATAGTCCTATATGTCGGCAACAGTAAACATGGTTGACTCTGGAGATTACTAACCCTTAAGAGGTCTCAAGGTATGCACTCTTGACTTAAACTTGCCAAGCTGAAACCATTAGTTTCTTATTAGTCTTACCATGACCTCGACCTTTAGAGCCCAAAATTCTACAGGTTTCTTTTTTACCCTAAGTGCAAGTCATCCACAAAGTCTGGTCAAGGAACTTAGTCTAGAACAAATTTTTTTACGCAAAACCCATTTGTTTCAGTCACAATGACCTTTACTTTTTGATCCCCAAATCAATAAACCTCTTCCTTACATTATGTACAAACCCTCTACAAACTTTGGTCAAGGTAAATGCTCTAAAACCAAAATTATTTTATTATCCAGAAACAGTTTTCTTCATTCAGTCTCAGTGACTTTGACTTCTAACCCCAAAATCAATAGGCCTCTTTCTTACCCAAAGTATAAGCCATTCACAAACTCTGATGAAGGTACATTACCAAGAAATGAAATTTGTATACAGAAACCATTTTTCTTCTCTTTTTTAGCCAGTGACCTTGATCTTTGACCTTTTGACCTCCAAATCACTATGCTTCTTTCTTACTCTAAGCACAAGCCATCCATATAGTTTGGCCCAGGTCTGCGATATAGAAGTAAAGTTGTTGTCTGCAAACCATTTGTCTTCTTGTTGTCACAGTAACAATGATCTTTGACCTGTTGACCCCAAAATCAATAGGTTTCTTCCTTACCCCACGTGCAAGCCTACCACAATGTTCGGTCCAGGTTTGTGATGTAGAACTAATGTTATTGTACATAAATCATTCTTCTTCTTTGTCAGTGACCTTCACCTTTTACCTTTTGACCACAAGATCAATAGGTGTCTTTCTTATCTCAAATGCAAGTTATTTACATAGTTTGGTCAAAGTATCTGGCATACAAGTCAAGTTACTGTGTGCAAACATTTTTCCTTCTTTCAGTCCTTATGACCTTGACATGTGACCTTTTAAGCCTCAAATTGATAGGTTTCTTTCTTGCCCAAATGCAAGTTACTTGGTAATGGTAGATGGTGGAGAAGTTGAATCACTGCACAGAAATGAAACAGTGACCAGATGAACAGCCCAGCAGACATCATCACATGATATGCTTCATCTTACAGCAGGTATATAAAAGATGATGTATATATATATATATATATATATATATATATATATATATATATATATATATATATATATATATATATATATATATATATATATATATATATATATATATATATATATATATATATATATATACACACACACACACACACACACACAAGTACATATAGCAGTAGATTATTTTTGCTAACTGTGGGAGAAGAAATAAACACCAACCAGGAACTTTATTTGCTGCTGAAGGCTATTAAGTGATGCTGACAAAAGAACAACTTCAAATGGGAGCAAAAGCATTAGAATGTTATCTTCTACAACTTCAAAAGTAGCTCAAGTTTAAATTATGAAACTTCCTGAAAGGGTTAGGTTATTTACTTCCTGTTAGGATTAGGTTAATTACTTCCTGTTAGGATTAGGTAAATTACTTTCCCAAGAACAGCTTCTTTGACAGAGCATGATATTAATAAAAAAGACACACACTGACAGCATGTATAAAGCACACTATTGTTTGGTTTGCAGAATTTCAAGGAAAGAAAAAATCCATTGTCCAGTAACCAGTTACAAGTTGATAATTTTGCTTGGCTAGTGAACCTTTACGTCTCTATTCAAGAATGTATATAAAATATGAAAAAACATTCCAGATTATTGTGCAATTGCCTTACAATTGCCTTCTGTTTTGGGCTAGTAGACCATTATAGGATTTGCCCAGCCCCTAAAATTCTTTCAAATGAATTTACTCTGCATACATGTATATATAGTCTTGTTCTAAACTTAATTAACATTTCATAAATTTTATTTTTGCAGTCCAAAGCAAAAATTAAAATGAATGGGTGTGGCTTCATCTTTTGTTGCAATTGCTATGCAGTTATTCTTACTGGTGAGACTACTACTACTGCTGTTATTTGGCAATAATTAAATTATTAGTGATGGGTGAATCACAAAGGACCAACTTATCAGAATTTACTTGGCATGGTTTTGTTTGTTTGGTTTGATGTTTTACAGCACAACAACACTTTGATGGTTATAACATGCAGAGGCAAGTAATGTACCTTGCCCAAGGACACACAACAATAGCCTAGCTGGGTTGATTTGATTGTGGGAATTGAACACACCCCCTTCCTGTCATGAATCCAATGCCTTAACCACTAAGCAACCATGGTTCCTGCTTGGCAGGGCCTTAAACAGGGGAAATTGAGAAAACAAAAGGGTGCATTCAATAATAATGAGTCATAAACTTGATGATTTACAATGCTAGTAATCAAACTCATGCAAGAATTCAATAATCGGCTTGAAATCTAATGATTCATAGCACTGTTCAGGGGGTAAAAACCAGAGTTTGAAGAGATGAGTCAGTACTAATTATTGATATTGCATCCTCAAAATACATTCCATGAGAAGTAGTCATGTAAATTTAACCTTATTTGAGATCTTTTTAATTTAAAGCTGCACACTATTAGACTCCACTTCATCAAGTGGGGCATTCAATATTTCAGAAATGGCTGTAGAATAGTAGGAAAATAATTTTTCTTTCTTCCTAAATTTGATGTCATAATTCCTTGGAAAATGAAGGTTTCAGGCAGTGCTCCTTTCCAAAATGTAGGCACTTAAAATGTGTGCTTTGCTGGAAATGGATAAGTTAATTTCCAGCTAATCTCACTAGTGGAAATTTGAAAGTTTAACACAAGTCTATCCCGTGAACTGAATGACAATAGAGACTGAAATTATTTCTTCCAAAAGTCACCTTATGCTTAAAAGCAGAAAGACATCACTAGCAATCAATTTGTTAACATCAATTTAGACTTAAATAAACAGCTAGTTTAAATTCAAGTGAAGTACCAAATGATTATTTAATTGTTATTGATATGATTACAGATCTAACAAGTTCACAAGATGGAATTACTTTGAAGGGGGCAAAAATCCATTTTTTTTCTTCTTCCACTTTCAATCATATTCATAGAGGCACTGAGTAACAACTTTTTATGGACAAGCCTTAAGAAATGCAGACAAAGTTTATAAACCACCTATTTGTAAACTGACTATGTCTTGCTTTTTAAATTATTTGCCTTAAGATATTCTTTAAAGCAAATCAAATTGACGGAATGCAACAAGTGGAATACCAGGTCTCTTCGACTGATAAATGATTACAGTACTCAACCCCAGCAAGGTTTTGAACGGGTTCTGTGATATCTTTTGAGCTCTGTTCAATATTACAGATACCATTCATCAAGATCTACTGATCCAGGGTTTTATGTCAACACTTATGCTGACAGCCCAAAGCCAACCACCCTGTGACATGTGCTGACAGCCCAAAGCCAACCACCCTGTGACATGCCTCTTCTACCCTACTCCTTGTATCAGCTCCACTGGTAAAGTTATTGCCACAGGAGGGACAATGATAGGTAAATACCTTTTCAAAAGGTGAAAGATAAACAATATTGAATTTGGAATGGGGTTTTATGCCATTCTTTCAACCACTGTTTACAGGCTGGATATTGAGGGCTATTATGGCTATATAAATGATAATAAATCTGATACACAAAGTTCCTCCTATCTCAAGTACCATATCTGGTCCTGTATAACATACCCACCTCTTAACAGTGTAGACCCAGATCTGCAGTCAAATTATGCTCAGGCACATTAGACTCTATGATGCCTGTGTGAAATAATGAGTAGAACAGTGCAGTACTGTAGATCCTGATCTGCCAGGACATTCAGTAATTTCTCCAGGATTTTCACACAGAGAAGGAATTCTCAGAAGACATTTTCGTAACGGTGTGTGTATGTGGGGAGGGCTCAATTTTTAAGGGGCTGGGCGGGCAGTTTTGTATGAGAACAGTACGCTTCAACAAATGTGTGTCTGTGATAAATGACTTCATCAAAGGAACCATGTTATGACAATGGCACTATGTCATATGCTTTTTTGTTTTTGTTCTTTTTTTTTTGTTGCTGATTTTAACTGCACTTTTATTACTTTATTGGCTATATCATGCCAAGGAAATGGGAGCTAAGTGCCTTTCCTAAGGACACAATGAGGCAGCTGACCCAGGCTGGCTCGGGCAGGTATCAAACATGCGACCCCTGGATTACAAGTCCAATCCTCTACCAACTGAGTTATCATGGCTACCATTAGAAAGTTCATATAACAACAGACATTTCCATTGCAAACTCTATGACTGCTAATTTGATTTATACAACCTTGCCAAGTGCAGTTGGAAAAATGCTTTTAATAACTAGATAATCAAAGCATCTCTCTGCTCAATTGCAAAAAGTCACTTAGTAAGTGCATAATTACCGCAGTTGACCCAGAAGTCAAGCACTGACTTAAAATATCATATCAAGCTTTGTTAATATTAATTACAGCACATATAGTGGGGATTCATGCAATCACAAGAGAAAACACTGGCACTGTGTAAATATACTCTTATACCCAGTAACTTATTTACACACAGGCCAACATGGCCCAGGCTTAGGGTGGCAAATTTTACTGGGCGACAAAATTCCAGCTGCATTTTTTTCTCAAAAAAAGGCTGAAATTAATAAAAAATATGTAGCGAACACAACACTAATAAACAGTTGTCAAAAATAAGATTCACAAATTGCAATCCTTCTCTACCTGCCACCCTCACCTCTTTGCTATTGTGCTGGGGCAGCACTTCCAACTGGGTCTTGGGGTGGCAAAAGCCTAAATATGTCGCTGATTATTTCTAATTATGGTAAGTGTTTCTATAAACAAGAGAGACATCCTGTTATCTCCAGTGCACATTATACCTAAAAATGGTATTTGTCTCCCATAAACAGGTAAGAGAGACATCCTGTTATCTCCAGTGCACATTATACCTAAATATGGTATTTGTCTCCCATAAACAGGTAAGAGAGACATCCTGTTATCTCCAGTGCACATTATACCTAAATATGGTATTTGTCTCCCATAAACAGGTAAGAGAAGCATGCAGTTATCTCCATATTGGCAACACAATCTGAGACAGTAAGAGTAACTTCTGAATAGATATTCATTTCAGTCAATGATTCTCTAATAAATCATTGTGTACTAAGTGAGCAAAGTATATACAATATGAACAGTGAAAACTGATCAATAAATGCATCTCTCAGCAATCACCTGCCAAATTCTACAAGAATGGACATGTCCACCTGTCCCAAATCAAGAGAATAATCTACCTGGAAAATACCTCATGGATTCAGGTAACAATAGGTGAATTGTACGTGTTTAGTTTTTATAAGACCAATATGCTTCATAGGGTGACTATCAATTAATATTGTAGCTGGAGATCCAAGCTCATTTAGTGTTTCCAACAGGTATCTACTGTTTTATGATGTTTAATTTAGAATTAAACTTCATTTATTCTATGCTGATTGTACAATAACTACTCAAATTTATAATATCAAGAACTGCCAATGGCATGGACATTACCATCAGGTGTCTCCTAAGTCAAAGCAAACTGGATACCTGAAGAAAAACACCATCCTTCAGGGGGAATTTTTTTTTATCCCTAGGTCTCAGACTTTTTAGTCCAATTTTTAGACTGGGTCCTATTATAGAACACCTGCATCCCAGTCTTAAAATGAAATCACAACAAGCATGTAAAACATTATATACTATTATCTACTATATATGTAAATATACATTTTCATGTTATATCTCAGTTTTGCATTTTGCTCATCTCTGACTACATCTATATCTACCTGGTTCATCATAGGTGCTAAACTGTCATCAAGAGTCCACTTGACTCTTCAGCTGTAAAAACAGCTGGGTCCCAGGGTACATTTTTGGGTTCTGGACCTCAGGCTTGGTGAATTTTCAGCCAGGTGAGCATTAACTCTTGTATGTGCCAGCTCTTAGATTGAACAAAGAATTAATGTGAAATAGATCATGATGCCAAATAAATTTAGTTTTACATCAACTTCTATATAATTTAAAAACGGAAGTCCATGGACCCATTTTTTCCAAATCTGCGAGTTAAGTACAATTTATATACCAGCTGCAGACAAAAATTTTAAAAGAGAGAGTGCAAAATAAGAAACTAACCATCCTGGAAGCTGGGATTCTCACAATCAAGAGCTCTGTCAACAGGGCTGCATTGCATAAAATGTATTTTACATAATCATCCTGCACTATTTTACCAATTCACATCTGACTACTGAAATGCATAACAATTCACTGCAAGTAAAGTTCTTGACTTTTTTTCAAATTTGATCCACATTTTTTTTCCATCTTTGCTTTCCCAAGTTCTATTTACATAAATAATACATTCATGGTTAGGCATAAAATTACATTTTCATCAGTACTTACATTTGTGGATTAGAGAATGTATTAGCAATGTTATCATAAATCTCTGTAGGATTTGATGCGACAATGCAGGGATTTACAAATTTTGCCCTGGGCAAGCTGACTGGAAATTTGAACTTGCCCTTTGGAAATTTGAGCTTGCCAAAAACATAAGATAAAATAAAATATGGGATATTTTAACTTTCATTTTCTTTTTATCTCTATTGGCACCTTAAAACCATAAACTGATAATTAAAGTGATCAAAAAATATGTAAATAATACATGTAGATAGATATGTAGATGAGAAAGGGTTAAACTAGATATAGTTATAGGAGCAAAAATAAACTTGTACATTTATATAGACAGATTCATCAACAGGTAGAAAGGGTCAGACATAGATCGATTTCTGAGAGAGAGAGAGAGAGAGAGAGAGAGAGAGAGAGAGAGAGAGAATTTTAAGGGAAAAGACCTTTAACTGAAAAATTAAACAACCAATAACAACATTCTAGCCAGGGATACTCATTAATCCATGATGATTGGAACTTTCCTGCACGTTTCATAGCATCATACTGGTTATCTGTCTTTAAAACATTAGAGCTAGAAACTCCAACAAGGTATAGCATCATACTGGTTATCTGTCTTTAAAACACGATCATTAGAGCTAGAAACTCCAACAAGGTTCCTTTTTTTTGCCTACTGCCTAGATAAGTTAAGCAGACTCATCTCTTCAGCTACATCAACAATAATGAAAGCTAGACTATTTGTAATGATTTAAATATACTGACAACTGAAGGATTTGTGAACTAATTTTATCCATTTACTTAACAATTATCATTTAGTCACCTTGAAATCGGCAACATGCATCAAAATATTTGACAAGCCGACTTTTGAGATTGAGAAAACTTATTTTTACCCATTTAATTGTTTTCCAAACAGTAAGTATGTGTTGGTCTCCTGCAATTATGACGTAAACAACAGATCGATCACGCTTTGAATGAAATCCTCCTGATGGTTAATCATCAGAGACGAGTGCCTTTAATTTTTTCAAACACATCTGTCAAAGAAATCTCAAGAGTTACATTATTACCAATTAACTCCTACTCACCTTAAAATCAGAGACATGCCTCAAAACAATCGTGGACAAGCCGATTGTTTAGAGTCAGCAAGCTCACAAACTGCTTAAGTCTAGGTTAAGACCTGAAAGTCTGTGAATCCTGGATGCATACATATATTACGATTAAAATGTAACTGATAAGTTAAAATATAAGTATTTATTATTTATTTGTCAAAACTTGCTTTAAATAGTAAATAGTAAATAGAAAATGCATGACTAACCTTGACATTGACTACAAGATGGAAATGACATGTGACAGATGAGGGAAACTGTGGCCAGTTTAGTAATTGAAGAATACTGTACATATAAACACTAAATAATGGTGGTGATTATGTGTACTGTGGCGAGATCGCAGGATATAAAACTTGCAGAACATAAAGCGTTACGAACTAAACATGACTATTTCTCCCTCTCTCTCTCAAGTTTTTGGACTTGGGCAAGTCCCTTGGAAACTTGAGCTTGCCCAAGCCAAATTTAACTTTGTCCTGGGAGTCAGGCAAGCGGATTTGTAAATCGATGCAATGCTATTGTCAAAAGATATAAATCGGTGATATCGTAAAAATTTGAGATCCACCATCCCCAGCGCAGAGTAGCATGTCTTTCGTAATCTGCTGTGCCCTCATATTTAGTACATTTCAATCAATGCATGTTTGTCACATATAAACTGTGCCCTCATATTTAGTACATTTCAATCAATGCATGTTTGTCACATATAAACTGTGCCCTCATATTTAGTACATTTCAATCAATGCATGTTTGTCACATATAAACTGTGTCCTCATCTTTAGTACATTTCAATCAATGCATGTTTGTCACATATAAACTGTGCCCTCATATTTAGTACATTTCAATCAATGCATGTTTGTCACATATAAACTGTGCCCTCATATTTAGTACATTTCAATCAATGCATGTTTGTCACATATAAACTATGTCCTCATCTTTAGTACATTTCAATCAATGCATGTTTGTCACATATAAACTGTGCCCTCATCTTTAGTACATTTCAATCAATGCATGTTTGTCACATATAAACTGTGCCCTCATATTTAGTACATTTCAATCAATGCATGTTTGTCACATATAAACTATGTCCTCATCTTTAGTACATTTCAATCAATGCATGTTTGTCACATAAAAACTGTGCCCTCATCTTTAGCACATTTCAATCAATGCATGTTTGTCACATATAAATAGCAACAGTCCATTGGCAATTACCAGTGTGTAAAAAAAATGGGATTTTCCACAATTTTTACTTTGGTCTTATGTTGATGGCCAAATTTTTATTTTAGCATAAAAATCATGATATTATCGTAACAATATACTAAAAAAAGTAGCAATATAAGGCAAAAAAAAAAAAAAATAGGTGTGTTTCCTATTGCACTGGTTTTAAAATTAGGGTAGGCAGGTATTTTTTTTTTTTTAACATTATATATAAATTAAATAATATTTCAAGTGCTTCAAAGTACTGGCCAAAACTGGCTCAATTAAATGCACAAATAAATTTTGGCAATGTGATTTTTTTTATTAAAAAAAAAAATTGGGGGGGGTGCTAGGGTTGGCAACGAGAAACAGGGATGGTCGGCCAACCAGAAACACATTTTTTGTTGTTGGCCTAATGATACAAGTTCAGGCTTATGAACAACACTTAAAAGGGTCCTACTGTTTCCACAGACAGATCATTGTTCAGCTGGATTTTTGATTTGTGGTTTGTGGCAACCATGAAATCTAAAACAAAAAAAACAATTCTCTCTTTAGTCGTTAGGCAGCATACGCTACATATTTATTATGATTGGTCAAGCAGAAGGAAGTCAGCTATCTAACCATATCAAATAAGGTAAAAGAATTAAAGAACCTATTGGTCAATCCAATGGTGAAGTGAATAACACCATAACTAGCCTGCCTCTATAGCCAATTAACAAAGACATGTGGTCAATTAGGTGTTAGGTTTTATCTGTCAATCACTGTGTCAGTATGTTCCCAATGTATAAGAGCCAATCAGATCATGATAAGATGTTTTTTTTCTTCCTGGAAAGTCAAATTTAAGATTGAAGAAAAGGGCAACTCCCTCCCTTTTACAGTTTGGCCTTGGAGTATTAATGCCTAAATTTAACCCATACACAATTCTTTACTCAAGCTTAAGAAAGACCTCATTAAGA
Source organism: Margaritifera margaritifera (assembly GCA_029931535.1). Taxonomy (NCBI): domain Eukaryota; kingdom Metazoa; phylum Mollusca; class Bivalvia; order Unionida; family Margaritiferidae; genus Margaritifera; species Margaritifera margaritifera. The sequence continues at coordinate 771,849 of JAQPZY010001079.1, forward strand.
ACTGGGGACACTGCCAAAACTTGTCCAAGATGCAATTTTCCAGGTATAGAATACAGAGGCTTTATTAAACAAGCCCCACACTGCTTCTAATGGGCATATCAAATTTCGTGTTAAATTAAACTCAGAATGACAAAGAATAAAAAAACAAGGCTGCAAACATTCCTGTTCTTTGAATCTATATCAATAGGCTTTTCATCAAACTGAACTAAATAACACTGAACTAATGCTTAGCTTTTACCTAGTTGAGGAAAACCATTCATTAAATCAATTAGAAATGCAGCCAATTTGGGCAACTGATATTTCAGTAATTGAGAAATCAATTTAAATACATGTATATATTCCACCGCAAAATAGAGGCAGTGAATATCCAAAATAAGTTGAAATATCAACAATCTCTCAGTTGTAATATCAACAATCTCTCAGTTGAAATTGGGGAATAAAACAGGCATGATATTCTATAAGAATAAAAATTGGGATCAAACTACAAATTAAAACAAGATAGGAAGTTACATGAGATATTTATAATTACGTTGTGTTAATTCAACACCTGATTAAACTCAATCCACCAATTAGGCAAATTTATTATGAATGGTACTCAAAGCTACAACATCTGTCAATGCCATAAAAAACTATATCCATACTGTACATAACTGTATTTGTTGACAATTAAGCAACAATAGCAAGACAAAATTCTGAAGTGTGCAGATTTGCAAAGTGTCATCAATCATCCAGCATAAATTATGTTTGTTACAAATTAAATTGTATTGCACTGAAAGCTATTTAGAAAGCCACAGAAAAATAACATGAGGATTTGTGCTAGGCAAATCTCCTCTTCTACCAGGGTCTATTCAAGAACTGAAAAATTCGGGAGTAAATTCCTCCTCCATTTGAAAAAAAGGAGTGGGAAGTTTGTAAACATAGGGGAGATTAAAGAAAGAAAACAACAGTACATGTTGCAAAGTCTGATTTTTGCACATTTAGGGTTTTTCTTGTGCAATTTTTTAAATTAGCACAAATCCTACCATCGCACATCATCATATAACAGACCCTGTGCTACTATCCCTTAAGAGTGATAGCACCAATACTCCAACTAGAGTTTCGAAAGTGATATCAGCAGTACTCCTACTAGAGTTTCAAAAGTGATATCAGCAGTACTCCGACAAGTTTCAAAAGTGATAGCAGCAGTACTCCAACAAGAGTTTCAAAAGTGATAGCAGCAGTACTCCAACAAGAGTTTCAAAAGTGATAGCAGCAGTACTCCATCAAGAGTTTCAAAAGTGATAGCAGCAGTACTCCATCAAGAGTTTCAAAAGTGATAGCAGCAGTACTCCAACAAGGGTTTCAAAAGCGACAGCAGCAGTACTCCATCAAGAGTTTCAAAAGTGATAGCAGCAGTACTCCATCAAGAGTTTCAAAAGCGATAGCAGCAGTACTCCATCAAGAGTTTCAAAAGCGATAGCAGTACTCCAACTAGGGTTTTCAGTGTGCAGGGTGTTCACAAGAAGCAGAGGGCTACTTAGTGTTCTTAACGTTTTTCAGTTAAACTTACATGTATTGCTAAAAACACAGCACAGCCATTTTTTGGATTAATATGCACCATTTATTTTTCCAATCACTTTTTGTTAAAAAAAACAAAAGAACTTGAAGAACAAAATAATGGAAATCCTGATGTAACTGACAAATTGCTGACCCTGCCACAGGCTGCCTGCCTGTCAGTCAAACTATAACACATTGCTAACCCTGCCTCAGGCTGCTCACCTGTCAATCAAACCATAACTCATTGCTAACCCTGCCCCTGGCTGCTCACCTGTCAATCAAACCATGACACATTGTTGACCCTGTCCCACGCTGCTCACCTGTCAATCAAACCATAACACATTGCGGACCCTGCCCAAGGCTGCTCGCCTGTCAATGAAAGTATAACACATTGCTGGCCCTGCCCCAGGCTGCTTGCCTGTCAAACTATAACACATTCCTGACCCTGCCCGAGGCTGCCTGCCTGTCAATCAAGCTATAACACATTCCTGACCCTGCCCCAGGCTGCCCACCTGTCAAACTATAACACATTGCTGACCCTGCCCGAGGCTGCCTGCCTGTCAATCAAACTATAACACATTCCTGCCCCTGCCCCAGGCTACCCACCTGTCAATCAAACTATAACACTACTCACTTGTCAATCAAACTACAACACACTGTTGACCCTGCCCCAGGCTGCATGCCTGTCAATCCAACTATAACACACTGCGTTCCAATGGACTACTAACTAATATTTTCACTTTCATAAAAATTATTCTGAATTCTGATTGGCTGAACACATGCTCAACAGTAATACAACATATTGGTTTCCTCACAGTGACGTCAGCTCCCCAAAACAATGTCATGTATTGTTTTGTACTTGGTGATATTTTTTGATCACAGTGTGACAGTAATAAAACAATAATGGGCTTTTGTTTCACTCAATGCATTGTTTTATTGATATTGGCCTCCACTTCACATCAGCCAGTAACTTTTCACAGCTCAATAAAACAATGTAATGAACTCAGCAAAAGTCCCTAATGGTATATTTTCATCACCTGCTAGGTGTGAGTCAAAACATAACTGCAGCAACATAACATTACAAGTGTTCTGAGCATGCCCCAAAATGTAGGTGATTTTCATAACATGATCATGTATGCAGTGATCACTGTGGATTGAGTTTCTGCATTAAAATATGAATAGCAAAGGGTACATGAAGAAAATCTTAGCACCTACATGGTATACAGACATTCCGGAGTGCGCACCATTCCAGTACCAATGCACCCATTCCTATGGCTTTCTCTCATTTGAACAAGTCAACTTGTTTACCAACAACTGTGACTATATAATGGCCAATCCTTAATAAAAATTGAGTAGCTAATAACTGACTGCTGAAACACACAGTAGTAATAGTGTTCTTACCCTGAAGTTGCTGGATCTGCATCTGAATGCCCACACCCCCTCCACGGTTGGATGCTCCCTCCCTGCTGTTCCGACGACCTGATGGCAGACCCTCCTGGGAGCTCCGCGGGGACAGGGGGCCAGAGCTGTCCAGGCTGAAGCTTCCTGACAGGGATGTCATCGAGCTGGCCGGGCTAATTCCAGGACTGCGACTCGTGCTCCCACGATCCATCTTTCTGTGCTATTAGTTCTTGATGTGCAAATCTAGATGCACAAGTCTTGATGTGACAATTGATCATCAATGCTGCATTTTGGAATGTCTATTTCACACACTCACACACAACACAACACAGATTACATGGTCGTCCTGAAAGCAGACATGGATAAACATGAAAATACATATTCAATATGATCCATATTAGCCTTCTCATTATCTTTTGAAGCAGAAGGCTAAAAATTAAAAGTACAAGGCTAAGAAAATGTAACAATATAACAAAAAATGTTACAGTGCATTAAAAGTAGACAACTCAGATGGAAAAGTAGATAGTAACTTAGCAAGCAGCTGGTTGATAAGAGAATGCTACATATTATATTTGTCTTCTATATGTATGTAGTACTAATAAAACAAGTATCCTATAGCTGACAATCGTACATACATCTTCAACTGAATAGATATGGATACATCATCATGTTCACCTTTTATTTGCTCCAAAAATTTGGTCATTAAAGATATATTTCTAGGACTTGTACCAAGTGATGGCAGGACTTGTACCAGGTAATGACTAGGAAACTACATTGCTGTGGATTGGACTTGTACAAGGTATTGGAAGGCAGACAAAGTTTCTATTAAATAAGCTTTCAGATAAGAAACTCATAAAGTCAGGTATTCCGCAAGGATCAGTTCTTGGACCATTACTCTTTCTGTTGTACATCAATGATTTACGATATCACATTCAGCTATCCACCACCAATATGTTCACAGATGACACAACATTATATAACACAGGATCAACTGGCCGTGACCTTAGCACTAAATTAAATCAGGATTTGGTTAAAGTAAATAACTGGTGTGAGTGCAATGGTATGAAGATAAATGCAGCCAAGTCAAAAGCCATGATCATAGGTAGTCGAGCCAAAGTAAAAGCTGAGAAAGATGACTTCAAAGTAATGCTAAAAGGAATAGATATAGAACAGTATGAAAATGAAAAACTCACTGATTTATCTCTTGAATAGAATAAAATCTTATCTCTCTCAAGAACAGAGAAAGATATTCTACAATGCCTACATCATGCCACATCTAAAATATTGCTGTTCTATCTGAGGTAATAGTGATACAGAAAATCAAGAAAGACTACTGAAATTTAAAAAAAAGAGCAGCTAGAGTAATTCTTGATGCTGATTTAGATACACCATCAACAAATCTTTTTAAAGCCCTAGAGTGGCTTCCATTTCAACAGAGAACTCAGCTTCAAAAGGGTTTACTAGTCTACAAATCCTTACATACGTTGGCTCCTGATTATCTTCAATGTAAGTTTAAATTTGTGGAATATGTAAATATGTATAAACTAAGATCCATCTCAAACAACAATTATATTTACCTAAACCAAATTCAGAGTTTTATAAAAAATAGTTTTGCTTTTTCTGGAGCCAAACTACAGAATTCCATTCCACCCTATATAAGGTCAGCTGACTCTTCCCTAGGTTTTAAGAAGCTTCTCAGTCAACATTTATGGAAACAATCATTTGTATGATTGTGTGTAATTCAGTACAGTGTACTACTCTTCTTTAAAACAGTTTTCTTTATGTACTAGCCTGTAATGTTTAACACAGGTTCACTACTAATCTTTGTATGAATCCTGTATGTACTCCTCTTTAATGCCTTGTACATATTTTATAGTGGTAGTAGATCAATTATCTAGTTTTTAATAGCATTGTTGTCTAAAGACACAACAACTTGTAAAAAGTGTACAACATATACATGTAATTGTAGAAGGCCTCATGGAAGATTGGTAAGTTGACCAAACGAGCTTCTTCTTTAAAAAAAGTCATTATTATTATTATTATTATTATTATAATGGCTAGGAAACTACGTTACTGTGGATTCACTTTCATTCATGAGTTGCCAGTTTTTGTACATTACATGTGGATTCAGGGAATGCCTTTTTCTAGCTTTCATGTGGATTTACGATGTACCATATTTTTAGATATCATGTGGATTCATGAGATGCCATTTGTTGTGGATTTGTGGGGTAGACATTTTTGTGGATTTCATGTGGATCTATGGTGAACCAATTTGTGTGGATTTCATGTGAATTTGTGGGGTGATTTCATGTGGAACCAATTTTTGTGGACTTTATGTGCATTTGTGGAACACCACCATTTTTGGGTGGATTTCATGTGGATTTATGGGGTACCAATTCTGTGGATTTCATGTGTATTCATGGGGTACCATTTTACTGGGATTTCATGGGGAATACATTTTTGTGGATTTCATGTGCATTTGTGGATTACCACAATTTTTTGTAGATTTCATGTGGATTTGTAGGGTACCAATTTTGGGGGATTTCATGTGGATTTATGGGGTACCAATTTTGGGGATTTCATGGTTGCTACAAACCACTAAAATAAATACCCCATGTAAAAAGTCTTGACACAAATACCGTTTCTATCATAGGCATATTAATGAATTGTTTTAACATAAAAATGATGTATACTAACATAACTGAATTCACAGTAAACATCATTACATTCTGTCTTATAGTTTTTAACATGAGGCTATAGATCAAAGAGTCAAATCAATTACATCTTTCCACAACCCAATTTTGATGGTATCGGCGCTCCAAAAACAGGACTACCCCATACTTGTGGCAGTCTAAATCTGACTTGCCATCACCCCCCCCCTTGCTATGAGAGCTACTTGTCCAACAGACTTACTGAAACAGTACATATAAACTATTCAGCACTATTTAGTCTAGTAGAGATTTTACATGGTGCTAGAGCTTCTTCCAAAGCAACTTTCCCTTGGTACATGTGTGAGATAACCTTTCCTTGGTATATGTGTGAGAGTCGAGTTTTTACGTGAGGCTAGAGCTTCTTTCAAGGTTACTTTCCCTTGGTATTTGTGTTAGATAACTTTCCCTAGTATATGTGTGAGAGTAGAGTTTTTACATGGGGCTAGAGCTTTTTCCAAGGCTACTTTCCCTTGGTATATTTGTGAGATGATATTCCCTTGTATATGTGTGAGAGTAGAGTTTTTACTTGAGGCAACAGCTTGTTTCAATGCTACTTTCCCTTGGTATATGTGTGAGATAACTTTCCCTTGCTATAGGTGTGACAGTAGAATTTTTACATGGGACTAGAGCTTCTTGTAAGACTACTTTCCCAAGGTGTATGTGAGATAACTTTCCCTTGGTATAGGTATGACAGTAGAATTTTTACATGGGGCTCGAGCTTCTTCCAAGGCTACTTTCCCTTGGTATATGTGTGAGATAGCTTTCCCTTGGTATATGTGCGAGATAACTTTCCCTCTGTATAAGTATGACAGTAGAATTTTTACATAGGACTAGAGTTTCTTCCAAGGCTACTTTCCCCTAGTATATGTGTGAGGTAACTTTACCTTGGTATATGTGTGAGATAACTTTCCCTTGGTATTAGTATATGTGTGACAGTAGAATTTTTACTTGGAGCTAGAGCTACTTCCAAGGCTACTTTCCTTTGGTATATGTGTGAGATAGCTTTCCCTTGGTATATGTGTGATAGCTGTGCTTCAAAGTGGCTTTAAAAAAATCATTCGCCCAGACTAAAATTCAACTTGTATTGTTTTACTATTACTTTGACACAAGTCTGAAATTGCTATACTTTAAACAAAGAAAATGAATATAACAATTCTGTAAATTTACTCATTTTCTGCATTTATTGCCTCTCAAAATAGTGTACTTCAGAAGAAGAACAAAAAATGGTGTCACCTTTGTCTGCTAAACTTCTGATTTTGATTTCATTAAAAGCAATGTTTTCTTCAGGTCCAAATGTAAACCAGCAGTACTCAGTCTTGAAATACTTTATACTTTATAGTGTTTTCAAACTACATTTATGTCCGACTATCTTCACTCAAAAAATTTTGATTCCCTTTCAATTAAAGCAATGTTTTCCTCCAGGTTCTGCTATTGAGAGGTCAAGACCAACATGATTTTCCAAAAAATTCACAATTTCTGCATGTTCAAGTGTGGAATTCTTAATAATTATGGCATACATCTCTGCTTTTGGGATATCTGACTGTTTGTATGTCTTCAGCATTGCCTTCAGGTTGATTTACATGTACTGTCTGCGTATTTCATCATGATCTGTAGGAAACAGTATTCAGGGGACTTGGAGTAGTTTCTTAATCTGAATGCTGCAAATCTCTCCACATGTTGCTCAATTAAAGTTGAAAACAAATAAAGTCAGATAGCCATGGACATTTTTTTTTTATTTCAATAAGTACTAAAAAGCAATCTTCAAGTTTTGTAATTAGTTTACATCAAAGTAGATTGGATGCATCACAATTACAAAATACACCCACTCCATATATATCAAAAGAATCAGACACCCACTCCATATATATCAAAAGAATCAGACACCCACTCTATATACAGTATATCAAAAGAATCAGCAGCTGTCAACTCTCTGAACTAATAAATAAAAATGCAATGTAATTATCTCTGTCCCTATAATGCCAAAAAAATTGCATTTTGGTGCTTTTATAAGTTGTAAATCCCCAAGCTTAGCTTAATTTTCAAGCAACTGCATAGGTACTGCTCAATATATTTAAACAGAGGCATTTCCATGCAAGCATGAACATTTTTGGTTTGGTTTTGTGGAGTTTAATGCTATTTTTTAGTACATGATACATGGCAGCCAGAATATTCGGTGAAGGAAGAACTCAGGAAGACCCTGTGAAGAACCACCAACCCACGGGAAGCTACTGGCACAAGCATGAACAAGGGACAGCTCATAATTATTCATTGTGGACACTAATTATAGGTAACCAATTCAATACAAAAATAGTACCTTTTCTCTTTCATAGGTCACATGCTTCACTTTGTACACAAAATTTATAACTTTCAATACAAGTAAGCAGACAATCTTCAAAATGGTGAGGGACCTACATGGAGCCTCAAAGCAGACAATCTTCAAAATGATGAAGGTCCTACAAATGGAGCCTCAGCAAAGGGCTGAAGGTAATAATGTAGCAGTGTCTTTCAAGAACTTCAAAATAAAAATGCAGCATTTCATCAGAGCACTCAAGGTTTTGTCAGGCAAATTAGACTTTTTTTCTTCTTTTGACAAGACTGATGGGCAACACACTAAGAATATGGGAGGTGCCCGATCTAGATTTAGCGGGGCCCTGGGCATTAGGCTACCTGATAGTTTGAGCACTTGATAGTTGAATTTTTACATTGGACTAGAACTTTTTCCAATGATACTTTCCCGCTGTATATGAGTGAGATCAATTCTTCTGGAACAATGGGTATGTAACAAAACAGAGCTCCAGATAAGAAGTGTAGCTGCATATGTACATAGACAATTGAACAAAAATGCATGCAGAAGTTGTTTTAACTTTAATGCATTCAAATTATGCAGAACATTTTAATTTTATGCATTCTGTGCAAAGTTCCTAGCATATTGTTCCTGCCTTCCTGCCAGTCCATGTTGTATGATGGCATGTTCAATCAATATAAACTATGCTATTGGTTAATGTTCCATTTGTTCTGTGCACATTTGACATAATAGTACTTAAGATCAATGTAATACACTCACAAAAATAGAACAATGTATTCATATGCACCCTGAACTAGTCTTCGTCATTAAACCATTGACACATCTAAAACAGTACAATTAACATCTTGATGATTGAGAATCAGTTTATATAATATCTTGATGATTGAGAATCAGTGTTACAAGAATCAGTGTTACAAGAATCAGTATTTACAAGAATCAGTATTACAAGAATCAGTATTTACAAGAATCAGTGTTACAAGAATCAGTGTTACAAGAATCAGTATTTACAAGAATCAGTGTTACAAGAATCAGTATTTACAAGAATCAGAGTTACAAGAATCAGTATTTACAAGAATCAGTGTTACAAGAATCAGTATTTACAAGAATCAGTTACAAGAATCAGGAATCAGTATTTACAAGAATCAGTATTTACAAGAATCAGTATTTACAAGAATCAGTGTTACAAGAATCAGTATTTACAAGAATCAGTTACAAGAATCAGGAATCAGTATTTACAAGAATCAGTTACAAGAATCAGTGTTACAAGAATTAGTATTTACAAGAATCAGTATTTACAAGAATCAGTGTTTACAAAAATCAGTATTTACAAGAATCAGTATTTACAAGAATCAGTGTTACAAGAATCAGTATTTACAAGAATCAGTGTTTACAAGAATCAGTATTTACAAGAATCAGTGTTACAAGAATCAGTGTTTACAAGAATCAGTGTTACAAGAATCAGTGTTTACATGAATCAGTGTTTACAAGAATCAGTATTTACAAGAATCAGTATTTACATGAATCAGTATTTACAAGAATCAGTGTTTACAAGAATCAGTGTTTACAAGAATCAGTGTTACAAGAATCAGTGTTTACAAGAATCAGTATTTACAAGAATCAGTGTTTACAAGAATCAGTGTTTACAAGAATCAGTATTTACAAGAATCAGTGTCTACAAGAATCAGTGTTTACAAGAATCAGTATTTACAAGAATCAGTGTCTACAAGAATCAGTGTTTACAAGAATCAGTATCTACAAGAATCAGTGTTTACAAGAATCAGTATTTACAAGAATCAGTGTTTACAAGAATCAGTATTTACAAGAATCAGTGTTACAAGAATCAGTATTTACAAAAATCAGTATCTACAAGAATCAGTATCTACAAGAATCAGTGTTTACAAGAATCAGTATTTACAAGAATCAGTGTTTACAAGAATCAGTATTTACAAGAATCAGTGTTTACAAGAATCAGTATTTACAAGAATCAGTGTTACAAGAATCAGTATTTACAAAAATCAGTATTTACAAGAATCAGTGTTACAAGAATCAGTATTTAACAAAAATCAGTATTTACAAGAATCAGTGTTACAAGAATACAAGAATCAGTATTTACAAGAATCAGTGTTACAAGAATCAGTATTTACAAGAATCAGTATTTACAAGAATCAGTATTTACAGGAATCAGTGTTTACAAGAATCACAGTATTTACAAGAATCAGTGTTTACAAGAATCAGAAGAATCAGTGTTACAAGAATCTGGTACCCGGCCATCTGCTGCACTCGCTAACTACACAAACCAACAGTAAGCGGTAATAAAAGTGGTTGATATTCTGACTATGAAACTTAACGAGAAGTCAGACAAGAGTTCACTTTAAAACAAAGAAAGGAAAAGTGCACCTAATATACATGTGTTGACACCTAATAAACATGTGTTAACACCTAATATACATGTGTTGACTGTTGTTATTGAGATAGCTTTGAACAATGTAAGGCTAAGAATGTTTGTGTCGTGTGTAAAATTGTGGATACACCATCACAAACCTATGGAAGTATCAATTCATCCATAGGACAAAAGAAAAATCTGTCAAATTTACAAATGATCCTATGATTGACCAAGATAGCCACCTATATAAGTCACTGTATTAGCCCTTACACATACTGTTCGTACATGGCCGAAAAATGGCCACACACGAACTAAATCCAACGAACAAACGAACGAACCTTACACATTGTGTAGTGAGTGAGCAAAGTACAGCAGATGGCCTAATACAGTATACTCAGTGTTGTAGTGCAAGTTTTGTGTTTTGTGCTATTCACAAATACCCCATTGAATTTAAAAAACACAGTTCCAAACAAGGACATAAAATACCCAATTTATTATTCTTTTTCTATAACTCTGCATATTTGTGAATAAATATTCAATATTTATCTTGACTCAATATATATATAGTTTCTGAGTTTTCAAACAAATTCCTTCTTCATATAAAAAATATAAGATCACAAAAATTGCTTATAAATATCTAAAGTTTGACATGATTTCCTTAAGATATTACAGTCACACAGTAAGATAGAGATAATTCCACTCCCTGTATGAATTGATCAATTACCTACAATATTAAGTTATTTACTGCCCAGTCTGAAAAGCATTACCCTCAATTACCCTAAGCACTAGCCTCAACATGTCTGATCAACTCACTGAAGGGTTCCATGGACTCAGTAGTCCCATAACATCCTGTATGAAATACCATTATAACTCCTACTATAAGATTTATATTTGAAGCTTTATTTCATCTGAGTCCTCATGTCTCACACAGCCATATTGATTATAATCTTAAGATGGTTGTAAATCTGGCAGAACTGTGGACATATAATATTCTTAAAGTGGAATTCAAAGTATCCATTATGAGAAGATGGTTTTCATATATGGGTCAAATTCAAACAAGCACCTTTGTAATATAGATGGCTTTCATATATGGGTAAAATTTAAACAAGCACTTTTGTAATATAGATGGTTTTCATATATGGGTAAAATTCAAATAAGCACCTTTATAATATAGATGGTTTTCATATATGGGTAAAATTCAAATAAGCACCTTTGTAATATAGATGGTTTTCATATATGGGTAAAATTCAAATAAGCACCTTTGTAATATAGATGGTTAGGCCAAAACAAAAATACTATATGCGTGTCTGCTAACACCTTGAAAAAATAAGGTAAGTAGGTAGCTTCTTTTTTCTTACTTTTTTTTTTAAGCACACCATATTTGTGTGAAGAAAGCAACGGTATATATTTTCTTTTATGCGAAGAATAAATTACCTAAACCTGTTGACAAAGTATTTATTTATTTTTTATTTTTTTAAATGTAGGGTCGGCGGGTAAAAATAGGGTTGGTCAGATTAGCAGAAACACATTTTGTGGCTTTATTATATATAGGTAATTAGGTAATATGTGTAAAATTCAAACAAGCACCTTTGTAATATAGATGGTTATCATATAAAGGCAATGTGATATGGGTAAATTCAAACAAGCACCCTTATAATACAGATTGTTACTATACAAAGGTAATTATGTAATATTTGTTATGCACCTTTGGACACCACAGTGAAACTTTCTTGTTCCAAAGATGAAAAAAAAGAGTTAATGACACAAAAGTGCAGCCCAAAGTGAACACAGAGTTGGGTTTTATATAAAGGCAATGATTGATGTAAAACAGATATATAAATACCCCTAAAGGCAATGATTGATGTAATACAGATATCTAAATACCCCTAACAGCAATGATTGATGTAATACAGACATCCAAATACCCCTAAAGGCAATGATTGATGTAATACAGATATCTAAATACCCCTAAAGGCAATGATTGATGTAATACAGACATCCAAATACCCCTAAAAGCAATGATTGATGTAATACAGACATCCAAATACCCCTAAAAGCAATAATTGATGTAATAGACATCCAAATACCCCTAAAAGCAATGATTGATGTAATAAAGACATCCAAATACACCTAAAGGCAATGATTGATGTAATACAGAGATCCAAATACACCTAAAGGCAATGACTGATGTAATACAGAGATCCAAATACCCCTAAAGGTAATGACTGATGTAATACAGACATCCAAATACCCTTAAAGGCAATGATTGATGTAATACAGACATCCACATAACCCTAATGGCAATGATTGATGTGATACAGAGATCCAAATACCCTAAAAGGCAATGATTGATGTAATACAGATATCTAAATACCCCTAAAGGCAATGATTGATGTAATACAGATATCTAAATACCCCTAATAGCAATGATTGATATAATACAAATATCCAAATACCCTCAAAGGCAATGATTGATATAATACAGATATCTAAATACCCTTAAAGACAATGATTGATGTAATACAGATATCCAAATACCCTTAAAGGCAATGATTGATGTAATACAGACATCCAAATAACCCTAAAGGCAATGATTGATGTAATACAGACATCCAAATAACCCTAAAGGTAATGATTGATGTAATACAGATGTCTAAATACCCCTAAAGGTAATGATTGATGTAATGCAGACATCCAAATACCCCTAAAGGCAATGATTGATGTGATACAGATATCTAAATACCCCTAAAGGCAATGATTGATGTAATACAGAGATCTAAATACCCCTGCCATGCTTTATGAAAGAAAGACTGAAATGTGCTGACAGAAAATAAAAGGATCTGAAATCCAGTAATATTAAAACTACACTGTATCAACCCATTTTTTGATTCTCTGACTCCAGGATCACAAACATGAGGTCCTTGAAGCTGTGACTCACATCTGAGCGGTGTGCAAGTTTTAATTGTTAAAATTTATTTTCTGTTATGAGCAATTCTATTTATGACAGTTATATCTAAAACATCTTAACAAAGTGGTACAATAGACAAAAGCACTATTACAGAAGTACCAAGTCTATAATACCAGTTGACAGCATTGATTCCCTGTTTGCTGATCTGTGGGTGTGGTTGTTTTACATCAAGATGTGGACATACAGCAGTTGAATCTGGTGAAGTCCCTGGATTGCTCTGAACAAACTAACTCTTTACACATTCTTTCTTTATACATGTATGTATAAATGTACAGACATTCTATTCACCCTGTGAGTATTGATGATAATTAGTTTGTACTACACAAGAGAGATTTCTTTGTAATTAAGTACAATAAGTAGAGAAATCAGTCCATCCAGAAGTCACAGTCAATCCCTAATTCTACCATTGCATCTTCACCAGATTACTGTCATACATAAAATTAAAAGCTTCTATTTGAAAACACTTGTTCATTTGATCAAGCATTTCAATAGGTATTTATTATTTCAGGTGCCCTGACTAGCAATGATGAAAGTCATTATTCTACAAGCAGTGGTATTTTTGCTTCAGGGCAATTTAAATTTTGTCAATAGCATGCAACATTAACTGGGTACAACAAAATTCCCCAGCACAAAGCTAGCCCTGACAACTAAAAGTTATTGTTGGTCAGTGAAGTTTAATGTTAGTGACACCAATTTTTAAGTACCAAAAAAGAGGAATACAAATTACCATAATGTTTTTCAAGTCCATTTTCCTGACATCATCCATGCTGAGCAAAAATAGGTCATAATTGGAGTGTTGCCCCCTAATTAATACCCAATATTTCCTTTACTTAATTTTGAACAATTCTACAACTATAGAATTTTAGAATGTTAAGACTGGATAAAAACCAAAAATGTTTTTACATTCACAGACTGGATTTTAGCCAGTATGTAAAAATCACAGCTATTCTACAATGGAGACAGATTTTTCCTTAACAAGATTTAGTTTCTATCATACTACAGTAATAATAATACATATCATACTACAGTAATAATAATACATATCATACTACAGTAATAATAATATATAATTCAGTTTGAAAACTATCCTTTAATTTTAAGTTTTTTTATACAGATATTTATTAGGAGGATTTTGTTTACATTATCCTAATGACCACAAAATCCTCATAATAGATATTTGGTTAATGACCAATGTAAGGGCATTGTGGATAGGAATAGTTATTGTATAGTTATAATGACTAATGTAAGGGCATTGTGGATAGGAATAGTTATTGTATAGTTATAATGACCAATGTAAAGCCACTGTGGACAGGAATAGTTATTGTATAGTCATAATGACCAATGCAAGGGCACTATGGATAGGAATAGTTATTGTATAGTTATAATGACCAATGTAAAGCCACTGTGGACAGGAATAGTTATTGTATAGTCATAATGACCAATGCAAGGGCACTATGGATAGGAATAGTTATTGTATAGTTATAATGACCAATGTAAAGCCACTGTGGACAGGAATAGTTATTGTATAGTCATAATGACCAATGCAAGGGCACTATGGATAGGAATAGTTATTGTATAGTTATAATGACCAATGTAAAGCCACTGTGGACAGGAATAGTTATTGTATAGTCATAATGACCAATGTAAGGCACTGTGTATAGGAATAGTTATTGTATAGTTATAATGACCAATGTAAGGCACTGTGTATAGGAATAGTTATTGTATAGTCATAATGACCAATGTAAGGGCACTGTGTATAGGAATAGTTATTGTAATGCTTATTAGCATATGCTCTTAATCTTTGGTTTTTAAATAGCAATTAACATTTAAAACTTATTGTTAAGTGGTTGTCTTTTTACCTTAATACATGTACCTTTCCCCATTGCACTAAGATAATGTTAACATCAAATATAAGAATTTGTGTAATAATAATAATAATAATAATAATAATAAATAACAATAATAATAACAATATCTCTGTAAATATAATTACCATAATTATTAATATCATTATCATCATCAACATCACTTTGTGAGGTATAACCATAGAGACAAAATTTTATATTTTAATTCTATAATCAAGTTGTTATTGAGTTCTTCGACAAATGTATGCATGCAAACATTCTGAAATAACTATATTAATAAGAAAGCCATCCATATCTTGTGTATGCCAAACATTATTTACATTAAAAACATTCTCTGTCTTCATTCAAATTTCTGGCATTCACTTTTTTTTATTTTTTGATCAAGTATACTTCTACTCTGTAATGTTTTGTAGATGATGAACTATATTATTAGTGCCATAAATATGGACTTGAATGTCACCACAAAATTTGCTTTGCATATACTTGGCACAACTCTCGTGCTGATTTCAATGTAAACATTTAGCACTGCAAACATTGTTACATATCAGTGCAGGGTTCCATGCGATGGTATATTTTTGGAATAGTCTGCTTCCTCTCTGGTGATGAGGTAAACAACATAGCACAATCACGGAATGAACTGAGAAGTGGGTCCAATAAAGCCATCAGGTTTTTTTTATCAATCGGGAGATCAACAATCAGACATTGCCCTAAGACTGAACATTCCTAATTTAAGTTTGCTATGTGATAGGGTCCTTCCATATATGACATCACGCTATTTTAGCAGATTTTTTACTCCCCTTCCCCCTCATCACATTGCGTTACTAAAACTCAGACCCCCACTATATATTACATCATAAAGCTTTGACCCCCCCCCCCATAAGAATTTTCAAAAATAAAACTGGTTTGAAATCACTTTGTATTAGAAAAACACACAACAATACAACACCGTGTTCTGAATGATTTAATACTTTTTTTTTAAAAGTCTTGATCAATCCAGGTTAAGTCCTCTGGAAACCTATACTAAAAAGAAAAATTATGGCTAGGAAAAAGACTTAAAATCAAAGGAATAAAGTTGTAGACATCTCATCTCATGAATTTATTTTTTAATGTTCTCTTAATCCCATGGAGATGTAAAATGCTCCTTCATGGAACAAACTGGAAAACCTTTCCCACTGATGGTGCTGGTGTTGTTTTGTGATGTCACACTTTAACCCCCACCCCCCATCGTCACGCAAGTTGGAACCCCTACCCACCCTCAGTAAGTGATGTCATGTATGGATGGCCCCATAGAACGACTTCAAAATGGGGGAAATGTAGAAAACACGATGTTTGGGCTTTAATTTGGTGTGTAACACAAATGGAAGGAGGATAACTTTGGTCCATATTACTGGTATGGTCCATATTACTGGCATGGTCCATATTACTGGCATGGGCCATATTACTGGTATGGGCCATATTACTGGCATGGTCCATATTACTGGCATGGTCCATATTATTGGCATAGGCCATATTACTGGCATGGTCCATATTACTGGCATGGTCCATATTACTGGTATGGTCCGAATTACTGGCATTTTCAAGGTCAATTCAAAGAGCACTCTAGCACTCTAACACAAAAGCTATCACATGTTTTTTTTGCCCAAAAAATTAATTTTGAGGAATCAATGGGAGAAATTGTAAACAATTATGGAATCAGTTGATATTTAGTGAAGAACCTAAGACTGATATTGGAAAAAAGAACAATATTTTTAAATGGCAGTGAGTTGATGAAAAATGGACCCAACAATGATTGTCACCTGTCCCTTCTCCTATGTTAAGTTTGATAATTTGGGGATATGTAATATTCCATTGTATCAAAACAATTTCAATTCTAGATGGGAACATGAATGCCCAAAAGTATGCAGAAGTGCTTTCCAACTGTATCTAGCCTGTAATTACATGCCATTTCCTCACAAATCGGTACATATTCCAGGTGACAATGTAACTGTTCATAAAGCCCACATGTAGTTCAACGGTACAAATGTGAAAATCAACTTGAATGTATGTGTTGGCCAGCCCAGCACCTGGATTTAAACATCAAAAATGTCTGGTATAGTCTCAAACGTAAATTGCAAAATTACGTCAAAAGACTCAAGTCAAAACAAGACATGGAGCAGGCAATTAGAACTGTGTGGACTTAGCTGCCTGTAAATTATATATATATATATATATATATATATATATATATATATATATATATATATATATATATATATATATATATATGTCAAAAGTAAATCATCCACTCTGGGTTTATGTAGCAGAAAATCAATATAATATCAATACACTGTCATACAACAAAAAAATCACTCACTAACATAACCTATTCTTTATTTATTTTATAAGAGGATTATATACTCTTCAACATGTGAAAATTTTATAAATTTCTTGTTATTCATTTAGCTATTACTTTACAGGCAATTAGTGACTTTAATATGTAATGATTCTTACTTGGGGATAGACTGAAGAGTAGTGCAAGCAAATGCACGTCAAGCTATACACTATTTTTGGTTAACTTGTTTGGACCCTTGATTATGTAAAAATAACAATTTTATTTTAATTAAATACTCCAACATTTAACAAGTTTGCATCAGGTAATCAGCTAGGAAATATGCAGGTAACATGAATTTCAATCTGACCATCGAAAGCCGCCGTGGCTGCACCCTGCGGATAAACTCGGATATCAATCTGTACCTAGCGGCATGTTTTGAAAAGTCAGTCTAATGTAGTAATGGCAGTTTGCAACATGCTCCAACTTGCCGAGAGTCCTTCGTCATACAAAATAAATGTCTTTTCAACATTTAGAGCAGTCATTAAGCTGTAACCAATGTTCTGTAAGTATTCTGCGTATATCTGTTGCAACTGCTATTTTTTTAAATTAAATTTACGAAATATGAAATAACACATATACACTATTTGTGTCAATGCAAATCGCTGCTTTGAAACACAACACCACTCCATCCAATGCTAAAATACGTTATTTACTGCAAAGTTGCTCGGCTGTAATGTTTAGATACACAACTGATCAATTAAACGGCATATAAAATCCTAAATGAAGGTCTTATCTCACTTGTTGTCCCTAAAACAAAACTATATAACGGTAAAAGTGTACTCACCCTTGGTAGGACCAGCACATTAGCGCCAAAATAACCGAATAAAAGCTTCGATAGTGATTTTTCGCTGTTAGGTGCTGCGCGCCCTCTTGTCTCAAAGCAGGTCCCCAGGGGAGATAAAAAGTGTGTCGTCAAAACGAAAGTACATGACTCTATTGAATTATGCGACATGAAATAGCAATTTTATTTATATGTACTTTTCATTTCAATTCAAAGAAACTTGCGTCGAATGTAAAATTATCATTCTTGTTTTCCTGTATGAACACCCAATGCTGACAGAAGGCCCGGGACTTTTTATAATTTTTTTTTTTTTAAAATCCCGGGTTTCTTATGCCCCAAAGTGAATCCAACGGGCATCTTGACTTAATTTTCTCCTGTCTGTACGTTCGTACATCAATACGTCAGTCTGTCTGTCCGATGCTAGCTAATCAGAACGATTACTAAAAGTTCACGATATACATAATAAATTTGGTAGGTATGTACTGGCTGGATTTTTGTGCCACTGAAATTAATTTTACAAGTGTTATCAGTTTGACTTTTGAAGTCAGCCTTTTTCAACTGCGGAGGGGGGGGGGCGGGGTAGGGGCACACCTGGTTTACAAATATAATTGTTGGTGGGGGGTGTAATAATAATACTTAATCGATCTTTGATTCTGACTTTTACCTTCAATTGCAAATTTTAGTACTTTTCCAAATAAAGTATATTGCTGTGAGCCTCCTTCTGAAGAGATTTTTGCATACATGTAAATCTGTTTTCCTTTGTTTTCACGTTTTCATGCAGCGTACAATTACTAATTACAGTACCTTAATACTTTCTATAAGATACAAAATTCATAAGAAAGTATTCTGTTCGTCTAAACGACATGTACAAAGCAAGAAAGATCGAGACTTGCGTTATTCTAAAAATTCCGATTTCATCAATCCAAAAAGTGTTTCCGTTTATGCGTAAAGAAATATAATGATTTGCTGGGGAAAATGATCTTAGGAACATTCAAAGAGCGTGTTTCGTCAATACAATTAAATTTACTATTTCTTTTTCCCTTGAAATGAGTGTGTGTTCTTATTTTTTCCGGCAATCACAAACTTGTACATTTCTTGTTTAAAATTCTCTCTTTTTTTCCCCTCGTAGTTCTATACAAAACGATATAGGACATGCTTCTTAATATGATCTTTGGAATGCGATTAACATTTTTGAAACATCACGAATGAATATCTTTGTCTCACGTGCGTAAGTAATGGTGAGATATAGTAGTCCCTTGTTTGGCGGCGGTAGCGGCGGCGTTGCTTGTCTCGCCCAGTTAAGCAAACAGCTTGGTTCATCATTGTGAACAATGTTAAAGCTTTGTGTTAATGTTTTTGAAAGCCGCATATCTTGTACATCGGTTGCTGTAATCATTGAAAGCCACATATTTTGTGCATCGGTTGCTGTCATCATTGAAAGCCACATATCTTGTACATCGGTTGCTGTAATCATTGAAAGCCACATATTTTGTACATCGGTTGCTGTCATCATTGAAAGCCACATATCTTGTACATCGGTTGCTGTTATCATTGAAAGCCACATATCTTGTACATCGGTTGCTGCCATCATTGAAAGCCACATATCTTGTACATCTGTTGCTGTAATCATTGAAAGCCACATATCTTGTACGTCGGTTTCTGTAATCATTGAAAGCCACATATCTTGTACGTCGGTTTCTGTAATCATTGAAAGCCACATATCTTGTACATCGGTTGCCACATATCTTTGTACATCGGTTGCTGCCATCATTGAAAGCCACATATCTTGTACGTCGGTTTCTGTAATCATTGAAAGCCACATATCTTGTACGTCTGTTTCTGTAATCATTGAAAGCCACATATCTTGTACATCTGTTGCTGTTATCATTGAAAGCCACATATCTTGTACGTCGGTTTCTGTAATCATTGAAAGCCACATATCTTGTACATCTGTTGCTGTTATCATTGAAAGCCACATATCTTGTACATCTGTTGCTGTAATCATTGAAAGCCACATATCTTGTATGTCGGTTTCTGTAATCATTGAAAGCCACATATCTTGTACGTCTGTTTCTGTAATCATTGAAAGCCACATATCTTGTACATCTGTTGCTGTTATCATTGAAAGTCACATATCTTGTACGTCGGTTTCTGTAATAATTGAAAGCCACATATCTTGTACATCTGTTGCTGTAATCATTGAAAGCCATATATCTTGTACGTCGGTTTCTGTAATCATTGGAAGCCACATATCTTGTACGTCGGTTTCTGTAATCATTGGAAGCCATATACCTTGTACGTCGGTTGCTGTAATCATTGGAAGCCACATATCTTGTACGTCGGTTTCTGTAATCATTGAAAGCCACATATCTTGTACATCTGTTTCTGTAATCAACTGAATGATTTTGATAAGGTAACTATTGGTCCAAAGTTTATACGCTGATATTCAAAGAGTTCCTGTTGTGCCTGTCTCGCCTATTTAGTAGGGTGGCCACTGACGGAACTCGAGAATACAGGACACTAATTTGCACACACGCAAAAAATGATAACGTTAAGAAGCGACAAACCAGCTGAAAACCGAACGAATGGCAAACCTCCTACATCATGATCAAGAAAGTCTAAATTTTTTTTGAAAGTTTATGAAAGTCAGATACAAGGTTATGCTGACAAGCATACAGACGCAGGTGAGACACCAGGTTCCGCGGAACATTTGTGTAATATTTCGGTCAATCTTGATTAACTATTGTTGGAGCAATCAAACATGAATTTATTTATTTTTTCTGCTGATTATGCCCTGTACATTTGTGATTGTTTAAAATGTACAGTGCATGTCGATTTAATAATAATAATTAAAACCTGGACCGATGTAGGACTCCAACTTACAACAGATGCCTTAGAAGGGCATTGCTCTATCCAGCTGAGCTAATCTATCACTTGAAAACAAATTTTATTTAAAACCATCATGTGCTCAACTAAATGGAACAGAAATACTGAGAACTGGTTGTGCAATTCCAAAATCGACCAGTTGCCCGAACGAGTTGCCTCCCTGGATTCATAGCGCTGACAATTTTGAGGTCAGATATTTAATTGCCAACAAGTGGGTAAGACCCATACAAAGTTGACAGGAACAAATTAGTGAACAAAGGGCGGAATTGTGTCAAAAGCTAGTTGAAATATTACATAAGAGTGCAATGAGAAAATATAAATAACAAAATTTTTCTTCTTTTTTTAAAGGAAAAATTAAACTTTAATTAAGATATATATATATATATATATATATATATATATATATATATATATATATATATATATATATATATATATATATATATATATATATAATAATCTGTCAGAATGTCAGAATTGTTTACTTCACACATTTTACTTTTTAGACTAGTTACCAACAACGTTAGGCAAAATTTATGGTGTGGGTTTGATCGCACCCATCGCTACTTCTTTGCTACGGGTTTCGCAGTTCTACATAGACGTGTAATAAACCGCAGTATCATGATTAGAGGGCAATTAACTACTACTACTAATAGTAATAAATAAATAATAAAAAGCATGTTATTCGTTGATTATATATATATATATATATATATATATATATATATATATATATATATATATATATATATATATATATATATATATATATATATATATATATATATATATATATACTAGTTGTGGAGGAAAATGGGAGCGAAGTGCCTTTCCTCGGCACACCGGGGAAGTCGACACAGGCTGGCCTGGGTGGGTATGGAACCCGCGACCCTTCGATTGGGAGTCTGGCTATTTAAAAACTGAATTACCTCCACCCCGACCCCCTAAAATAAGGATGGAGAAATACATTCATATCGTCTGTGAGGAAGTTAAATAAATAAAAGTTGTCGTGGTTTAGAAAAGGTTTGATATTAATACAGTCAACACTTTAGGCTTACTTTAAATATTACTAGAGGAAAAAAGTCTCTTTTTTCAGTCACAAAAACGGATAATTTCAGCAGCGTACCATGTATATATTTAATACCTGACCACTTTTTTATATGATAAACAAATAATAAGTATAAGAAAGTATTAAGTTTGTCCGTATGGCATTTACATACGTCAATTTAGATCAAATTTTGCGTAATAAAAACGAATTCCAATTTCACGTGCACAAGTGTCTTAAATACAAACGAATTTATTATTTGTTTGATTGTTTTTTCATAACGGGTTAGCAAGATTTTGCTCTATTCCGGTAGAAAAATTAAATTACATTTTCTCTTCCATTTTATGAGTTATTCTTTCTTTACATTTTCCCCCTCTTTTCCCCGGTAAAGTATTATAAGAATTGCTGCTAGGTCAATATTTTGAATCGGGATAAACATAATCACTAAAACAAGGGGGCTGTTGGTGTGTGTACGTGTGTGCAGGTATACATGTGTGTAGGTATGCGTGTGTGTAGGTATGCGTGTGTGTAGATATGCATGTGTGTAGGTATGCATGTGTGTAGGTATGCATTTGTGTATGTATGCGTGTGTTTAGGTATGCGTGTGTGTATGTATGCATGTGTGTAGGTATGCGTGTGTGTAGGTATGCATGTGTGTAGGTATGCATGTGTGTAGGTATGCATGTTTTCGCCCTTTGTAAGTTAGGGTTCTTATATATGAACTTGTGCAAGATCATGGCGGACATTTTGTAATATACAACTATGTCATTGGTCGGTCATGACTGAATTATTGGTGGAGGCAAGGAGCATAATTTGGGGTATCTCGTCAAATATTTTACCCTTTCCATGTGGAAAAAAAAAATTCATGTCGATTACAAGAAAAACAAAAACATCTGGGACTCGAAACCACAATAGATTCCTCCGAAGGCATCACTTTATCCACTTAAGCTAATCGGTCACATATGATCTGTTTGATTTCAAACTTTAATACGCTGAAGTAAATCAGACTTCAATATCGTGAATATATATTATGCAGTTTATTCCAGCATCCACAGGTTGTCCGAATGAGTTACTCGATTTATGCTAAACAGGATAGTACCATAGCAGTGATAATCTACAGAATTATTAAAGTAGGGTGCAATTTCCTCAAAATAGGTGTAAAATTATTTTTGTTTACAACTGCAGACCTATGATATATGGCAATCCGTTTATATGTAAAACAAATCATTTTCTTCACATACGTCACACACTATTTTACATAAGTGACATTCTTTATCACCTATTTGAAATAAGGTAAAACCTATAGCAAGCTGTGTCAGCCTTAATTAGCAAGCTGTGTCAGCCTTAATTTCGATTTTCACATACATGAAATTCTCACATATGCGGAAAAAAACCAACGCTTGCATATATCTGAAATAAAGGCTTATTTTACATACAGTATATTAAATTCTTTTTCACATATGTACAATTCTTTTTTTTTTTTTACTTATGTAAAATAACAAATTTATTTCCCATATGTATAATTCTTGATAAGAATTGTTAAACGGATTAGAAGTAAAAAAAAAATTCCAATATGTCGCTGTATATTTCCTTTTTACCCCAACCCACTCTTAAAGGGATCGACAATACCAAATTAAACAGACAAATCAAAAATTTCTAGGGCACTAGTGCAACATTCTACCAACAGTCTCGTATAAGTGATACAACAACACTAAAATACAAAATAGAAATGAATTGGCGCAGTAGCACTCGGTCGCAATAAATATTCCATGGCGCAGTAGCACTAGGTCGCAATAAATATTCCATGGCGCAGTAGCACTAGGTCGCAATAAATATTCCATGGCGCAGTAGCACTAGGTCGCAATCAATATTCCATGGCGCAGTAGCACTAGGTCGCAATCAATATTCACCAGCGCAGCTGCTATGCCTTAGGGTATATTTCATTGATTATGTAAAATATAGAGTTCAGTTGGTTTTATGTATGTCAGATATTTTAGCTTGGGTATAGATAGTCCTATTTTGACACTGCAATGTGTCAGGAGAAAATTTCTAACATTAGATCAACCGTTTTACAAAAACTAGCATAGAAAAATGTTATTATACAAGAATAACTTGAGTATGAGCCGTCCTATTCTGCACTCTGTTGTCTTCAGTCAGGAGCAAAAACACGCTTTTTGGGACAAAAATAGGTAAGTATTGACGATTCCTATTGGCTAAATAAAAAATGTAACAATGTATTATCTAATTTTGGCTAATTTTGCTAAATACGGCAGTCGAGTAAGACGCGTTTTTTTGTTGTTTTGCTGGTGCATAACTTAACTGCCAGTCCATTTACAAAAGAGAATTGCTCTTGAGATATATTACGAACTGGATTAATGAAACTTTGACCTTATTTAACACAGGACTCCTGTTTGGGTCCATAGTGTCATTTCCATGTCACGCATCTCTCATGCATCATGAAACATTAATAATAATAATAAAAATAATAATAATCTCTCTCTCTCCCTCTCTCTCTCTCTCTCTCTCTCTCATAAATCATGAACCCTCTTCTACGTACTTTTTATGTCGCTATATTTATCAAGCAAAAAAAAAATATAATACGGTATTTGATTTAGAGTGCAGACAAACTCGCATTATCCCACCTAAAGAGAACAAACAGACAGACTCCTCTGTGAAGGTTTCGCTCCACATATGATAAACACATTTATAACAAGTACACTACCATTAGATAAAAAAAAAGAGAATCGGTCAGTGTATACCAACAGAATGTAAGGCACGATTTGTAACATAATTTAGTGTGCAGAAAATCTCACATTTTCCAGCCTAAATAGAACAAATAGACAGACGTGAATGGGATGGTAGCTTTGTTTAAAATAGGAGAGTTGAAGAGGGTAGAAATATTATAGATGGGAGTAGAGATTTTGACTTTATTTATAAGAGGACTTGTAGGGGGATGGGGGGGGGGGGTACATGATTTGTATTTATACCTCTTCTTTTAAATCCTACCATTTCCTGACACAATTGGACCAACATGTTACAAAAAGACCGAGTGTCTAGATTGAGAGTGAATGTTACAAAAAGACCGAGTGGCTAGATTGAGAGTGAATGTTACAAAAAGACCGAGTGTCTAGATTGAGAGTGAATGTTACAAAAAGACCGAGTGGCTAGATTGAGAGTGAATGTTACAAAAAGACCGAGTGTCTAGATTGAGAGTGAATGTTACAAAAAGACCGAGTGGCTAGATTGAGAGTCAATGTTACAAAAAGACAGAGTGGCTAGATTGAGAGTGAATGTTACAAAAAGACCGAGTGGCTAGATTGAGGAGTGAATGTTACAAAAAGACCGAGTCGGGCTAGATTGAGAGTGAACGCTTTTTGTAAACTTACTGTCTGTAACCTACGTAGCAATATTTAAGCGAGTGTATTCAATACATTCCCATCCTTACACACCAGACTGCCATTCTCATCTTTAGAAACGATAATAAAAAAATAAAAGTGGTTTTGTGAACATTATGGTTATCTATTTTCTTTAGCCCAGAAACGTAGTGTGTCTCGATGGCAAAATTATACTGCCCTAAATCATTGGAAATCTAGTCTTACTTTACAACGTTGTCAACCTTGTAAACAGGTTTGTTTAATATTAAGTATTTGTACATTGAAACGAAGGGACAAGCCCTAATCCTCCATCTTCATTTATTAATGTTTAATTGAGCGGAACTTATTTTTTAAAAATGGTGTCGACTTTTTTCCCATAAATTCTCTCTCTCTCTCTCTCTTTTACACACACACACCCCTCTTCTTTTAGATCCTACCACGTGTGCATGGCATGGTAGTTTTATTTAAAATAGGTGAGATGAGGAGAGTAGGGACATTATAGATGGGGTGTAGAGGCTATTACTTTATAAGGGGGATGATAAGGTGATAGGGGGAAGCTATTTCTATTGATAAGGGTTTTAAATTATATTTTATACGTTTTTGTTTTACATCCTACCTTGTGCGAACGGGATGGTAGTTTTGTCTAAAATAGGAAGGTAGGGACAGATAGCAATATTATAGAAGGGTGTAGAGATTTTAACTTTATAAGAGGGATCCTAAGGGACCTTAGAGAAGGTATTTTTTTATTGATAAGGGTTTTAAATTCTATTTGATACTGCTTGTTTTAGATCCTACCCTGTCTGCATGGAATATTAGTTTTGTTTAAAAAAGGAGCATCGGGGATGGGAGCTACATTATAGATGGAGGTAGAGATTTTAACTTTATTTATGTAGAGGATGATGACTGGGAGTTAATAGTAGATAATTGGTTGGTGGATAGTAGATCACTGGGTGGTGTTGATATTAGATAACAAGGCTCTAGATAGTAGATAACTGGGTGTTGGTAGTAGATAACGGGGTTTTGATAATAGATAATTGGTTGGTGGATAGTAGGTAACTGTATAGGGCCAGCACAAGGGTATTTGGCGCCCTAGGTGAGCCTTCAGCCTTGCACCCCCTTCTTCCCCCACAATTAACTTTCGAAAATGAATATCGTACTTTTTATTCTTTCCTTCTGTTTTTCTCTTTCTATTTTTAGACGCTTATTATCTTTAATTTTACGTTATTTCTCTTTCTTTCTTTTTTATTCATTCAGTTTTCTGCCGACCCTCCCCCCCCCAAAAAAAATTTGCTGCCGCCTAGTTTGCCTAGCGGTTAAACCAGCCCTATAACTGGATGCTGGATGGTAGATAACTGTGTGTTGATAACAGATAATTGTTTGATGGATAGTAGACAACTAGGTGCCGGATAGTAGATAACTTTTTATTTTATTATATTTATGAAGCAAAACAAAATACAGTATTAGATTTAGAGCGTGGACAAACTAACATTTCCTGCCAAAGACTTCTAACATGCTACACTGTTACATACAGACAGACTCACCACACATGATAAACACACTGCGCCTAGATTACAAAACAATTTCCAACTGTCACAAGTATATTGATCTTGGGGGTAACAAAAGTCGGTCAGTGTATTTATCAATGTTCCATAGCTAGTGAAGATGCCAAATTATAAATTTATAAAAAGTGATGAATGAAACTTTGACATAACTGTACACTAGCAGAATTGTAACATATTTAAGACCAGAAAAACACCAAATAATTCAGATTGACATTGGTTTCAGAATCTAAACTGAGAGAATTCTCTTGACTTGGCACTCCGGTCATAAAAATAAAATAAAAAATTGCAGCCTAATGTTAATTTCCCATAGACCCCTATACTTTTTGGACCCTGTTTAACATGGGAGTCCCATTAGAGGCTCCAGTGCCATCCTCCTCTACTGATGCTACTGATATCGGTAAATATACAAATATGTACACTGATAAATGTACAGTACAACTTAAAGATCTTGTACATGTTACAAGGTGCACATACTGATTTAGTAAATGAAGTAGCTGCAACAGAGTTATCCATATGGAATGCAAAAAAAAAAAAAAGGCATTTGAAAGGACTGAAGAAATGTTGCAAATTGCTGAGAATAAAAATACCCGTTTCAGACGGTTATCCTGGTGGTTCATTGATAACGACTAAAGGCAATTTATGAGATGCAAAGTATCCTCTGGATGTTGTTTTTTTTTTTTTTTTTTTTAAATACTGTATAAACAGAGAAAACCTGAAAAGATACAGTTTAAAGAAAGAAAAGAGTTTTACAGTAAAAATGTTAAGGTTATGCTGAAATGGGAAACAAATGGAATATTTCTCAACAAAAAAAGCATATATAGCAGAAGGGTTTAATAGAAATCTAAAGACTATAATGTGGAAGTATTTCTTTCAAAATTAAGCTAGAAAATGGACAGATATTTCACAAAACCTAATTGAGGGATACAATAACACTCATAACAGACCAGTAGATATGACTTCAGCTGAAGAAAGCATGAAGGCAGATCAAACGTGTGAATTAGTCTATTAGCACATTTGAAAGTGAAGGAGTTAAAACATGCATGGCTGCAACTTTGTGTTAATTACAAATCCAGATGGAAAAAGAAAGTACATTCAAAACCGATGTCAGTAAATAACAAAATGTACACATTAAAAACGTGATAAGGCGACTAGAATGTAGGGTTTGTCTTATTATGGTAATAGCTGTTATTAAGGAATAATGTATGTATATATTTGTGTACATGTATGTATGTATGTATGTATGTATGTATGTATGTATGTATGTATGTATGAATGTTTGTATGTATGTATGTATGTATGTATGTATGTATGTATGTATGTATGTATGTATGTATGTATGTATGTATGTATGTATGTATGTATGTATGCATGCATGTCTTTATTTCATCTTAAACAGAAATTACATCAGGTTTATCAAATTCGAAATAATACATGATCTTGAAATACAACAAAGAATCACATTTGTAACTAAAACAGGAATGCTGCTTCAGCTAGGATATTTACACAATTGAACATCGAATTATGTACAACTATATAAATATGTCTTTAGAAATATCAGAACTGATATCATTTAGTCTGGTATAGCACTAACATTCTTTAAACATTTGTCTGATGATAATAATGATACAAAGAATGTGAGTACATGTGCCATCTATTGCTAATTGATTAATATTACTTTTGAGACAAGGATTGTCCTGGGTGGTGTTTTGGGAATATATTTGAGATTACTCCTATGATTAATCATACTGCATAACTAGCATTAAACATACTACAACTATATGTATGTATGTATGTATGTATGTATGTATGTATGTATGTATGTATGTATGTATGTATGTATGTATGTATGTATGTATGTATGTATGTATGTATGTATGTATGTATGTATGGTATTTAATGACACATCAGCAAAATCCTGTCTATGTAGTGCTGAATAAGTTTAGAATCCCCCCCCTTCCAAAAGGCATACAAAACAAAGCTAAATGCAAGAAAGGGTAAAATCCTTGAAATACACAGTTAAATTGTTTATATAAACATAACTCTTGTAAAACTTATGAGCTTGAACATAATCACAGTATGTATCCCGTCAAAAATTATGCCTCCATCAGTTACCTCCTACGACATGAAGGAGGGCGCATCGGTCATATTATACATCCATAGTCCCAATGGTGATACTACTAGTATTGGTCATATTATACATCCCTAGTCCCAATGGTGATACTACTAGTATCAGTCATATTGTACATCCCTAGTCCCAAGGGTGATACTACTAGTATCGGTCACATTGTACATCCCTAGTCCCAAGGGTGATACTACTAGCATCGGTCATATTGTACATCCCTAGTCCCAAGGGTGATACTACTAGTATCGGTCATATTGTACATCCCTAGTCCCAAGGCTGATACTACTAGGAAATGAAAAGAGATAACATTAAAAAATATGAAGTTGATTCCAACTATATCTATAAAAAAAAACTGAAAATCATATACAATCTTAAAAACTACAAGCTCGTTAATTAATTTTGTTAACAAAATAAGGGGTAATGAAAATCACATAAACGTTGATGTACCGGTAATCATGGTGACATTTAAACTTTTCTTGATGTTATACAAAGAAGTTACAACCAATCCTGCTGACTAGACCATCAACTATACACTTTTCTGGAAAAGAATTTTTTTTACCACGTATAATTTTAACACAGTCATAGAACCCTCTGTGAAAAATGCAAATACCACAAAAGCACCACAAAATATTGCTGACATCTGAAACATTTTTATACCACATAGATGAAGCAAAACCCATTAGACGTTTTATGTTCTGTAGGTATACAAATGTTGAGGATACAATTTCGCAGAACTTTCATTTGACATCGAGTAGTAATAAAAATCCAATTAGACAAAAAAAAATGGCAAAAATCAACCTTGGATATTTTGAACAAAATCCAATTACTTGTAAAATGTAAATTATGCAACAGAGAGAAATTGATAGAGGAAATGGAAAAACGAAATACCAAATTCCAGAGATAGAAAGATTATGTAAAATCAACAAGATTAAACTATTATTACAGTGGAAGAAATTAAACGATTATAGATAGAAATCAACAAAGATTTACATGTGAATGGGGGAAAATTGTAAATAGAGACTCAATGTATTTGCATAAGAAAAGCCAATTTCACATTAACTTTTAAACTTAAATATTGGACTTAAGATTTAACAAAAAATAACAAGTACCGCACCTTACCATCATTTTGCAATACAATTTAGCAAAAAAATTCATTATCTTACCTTAACAAAATTATCTTCTCAAACATATTTAGCAAGATAAAAATTTACTACTTTGAAACTCAGTGTTTCAAATATAAACCACTAAACCTTTTTTCTTAATAACAATACTCCACAATTTGATAATGATGATTCTCTGAACAGGTACAGAGCACAGGGTAATCTGAATGTCTGGCAGAAAAAAATATAACTTTTACAGTGTGGATGGCAACAGCTGGTTGTGGAATTTTGTTCTGGCATTCAAAAGACATAAGTATTCAAGAGTTGGTAAACTCAGTACACAGTGTTCATCCAAAGTAGAAAATTACTGAGTGTGTAATATCTCTATATGGCAAGGAGAAATTACTGAGAGTGTGTAATATCTCATATGGTGAGGAGAAATTACTGAGAGTGTGTAATATCTCTATATGGTGAGGAGAAATTACTGAGAGTGTAATATCTCTATATGGTGAGGAGAAATTACTGAGAGAGTGTGTAATATCTCTATATGGTGAGGAGAAATTACTGAGAGAGTGAGTAATATCTCTATATGGTGAGAATAAATTTAATCCAACAACAATAGCATAATCTTAAATTACTTAATTTGATATGCAACACATTTTATATTCCGCCACAACATGGTTGGATGTACATTAGGGGAGAAAATTAAGAATCACAAAGATTGATAAGTACTACTAGAAGTAATAAAAGGATTTATGTTGGTGGTGACGGTTTTTGTTAACCAGTGACATGGTTATGAAAATGGGTAGTCGGATACAATCACAATTTAAAGGCAGATGAAACCCTACCACCAATCCCAAGGTAGAGAAGAACAGTATTCCAAAAGCTGAATAACAATCTGTGACAGAACTACAAGAAACTGCAAAGGATAAAAAGGACAAAGTGAGTAGAGAAAAGTAAGACTATGATGATGACAGTCATATATCGATACTTGCACATTCAGATGATACATGGCAATTATGAAGTGTGGACAAAGCGAGCAGAGAAGTAAGACTATGAGGATGACAGTCATACTTCGATACTTGCACATTCAGATGATACATGGCAATTATGAAGTGTGGACAAAGCGAGCAGAGAAGTAAGACTATGAGGATGACAGTCATACATCAATACTTGCACATTCAGATGATACATGTACATGGCAATTATGAAGTGTGGACAAAGTGAATAGAGAAGTAAGACTATGAGGATGACAGTTGTACATTGATACTTGCACATTCAGATGGCAATTATGAAGTGTGGACCTTTGTCCAATGTAGAAATATTTAAAAACCATCAAATAAACAAACAATCATTTATACTGAAATGATTGCAGGAGCTGTTATAATTTATGTGTTCAAATTGAATGAAGGAGTTTTCTGTGTTGAAATGACAGTGGTTGGGTTTGACAATTAGGAACTATAATGCTGCTAAATAATTTAAAATGCTAACAATCAAACTGAGGTTCATCAATGTTACAGGGTTCATAATAAAGTCACGAAACTTCAACTGAGCAACAAGAAATGTGTTGCATGACTTGATCTGCAATATAGATATGAAAACAAGAACAGTTTCCATTACAGAAAAAATGACATCTTCTTTCTAACATGGTTGAATGGCAAATGCCTGGCACTTATTTTTAGACAGAAAAATATGTAATGAATAATAAAAATAAGAAATTTAAATGAGAATTACAAACTTACATATTTAGTCATAAAATCACAGGTTGAGACAGTGTTCTTTAAATACATACATGTTCTCTTTCACAACTGTTGAATATGTGATAAATATTCATAAGAAAATCAATAGAGATCGATGTCAAGAAATATTACATGGGTTATAACTCTGCTAAATAATAATGCAGCAAGTTTACAATTAAAATCATAAAAGGTCTCATCAATATCAAGCTGCAGACCAAATTTGATTGAAATGCAATAGTAAGCAAGGAAGTTATTGTGAGGAAAAGAAAGTGGGTGGGTGTGACAATTAGGGACTATATCTCTGCTAAAAGATCACTTAGAACCCTGACAATCAAACTTAGCAAAGGTTTCATTACTATCAAACTGCACACTAACTTTGGTTAAAATGTCTCATCAATATCAAGCTGCAAAAATTGTGTCATATGCAAAAATAATTAAGGGAGTTTTTGTGTGCCAATTATAATTGGTGAGCCTCTGGGGCTATAATTCTGCTAAGCAATGATGTTGAACCATTGTCAATCATACTGACAATCGAACTCAGCCAAGGTTTCATCAATATATAGCTGCATACTAATTTTGACTGAAATGCATCATCTATATCCTCTGTCCTACCTAAATGTGCTAGGAGACAGAAGGATTGTTGAAAATTCTACATATTGTAAGTTAGTACTTACAAATTATACCCGGAAGTGATAGGCATTATGTGTGTGTGGTCATTTAATTTGGGTTATATTAGCTTTTGGTGAAATGTGGATGGGTAACAACAACAATATGAGTCAGCATATATTTCCATGTATCGTTTTAAGCATGAATTAGGCAACACAATAACATACATGTGACAGACCTAGGACATTAAATCAGTAGATTTCAAAATTTTGATCAGTAGATTGGCTTCTAAAGCAGCAGATTTTTTTATCAACATAAATTTGACACGTTTTAAGGGGACTGAAAACAAAACAAGTGAATTTTTTGCTATAATATGTTTTCTCAATCATGACACTGAACTTCTGACTCCTACACATATTTTCAACTTCTTTGTCCAAGTGGGGAGCTAGGACCTGAGT
Organism: Margaritifera margaritifera; assembly: GCA_029931535.1. Lineage (NCBI taxonomy): Eukaryota > Metazoa > Mollusca > Bivalvia > Unionida > Margaritiferidae > Margaritifera > Margaritifera margaritifera. The sequence continues at coordinate 805,062 of JAQPZY010001079.1, forward strand.
GACAATGTGTGTTGCCTTTGAAAATCCACTTTGCATGAAACACACAATGCAAACTCAGAACCTTTGCTACTCACCAGCACACACTTAAACTGATTTCCAAGCATTGCTTAACTTCTAGAAATATTTCTTAGCGGGTGGTCTTTTAGGATTGGGAGAAAGCGCATGTTTTGGCATTTTGACAATAATTGACCAAAAGAAGATAAGAGCTGCCCTTAAATATTCCTCTTAAAAAAATCTAAATACTTACTCAAGTGTTTCTGCCAAAATAATTTTCTGGTTGGTCTCTCCTTTTATCTCACTTCAACCAAAGGTTGACCAAATTTTAAGCCATCATGAACCACCTTTGATCCCTTTATTACTTATAACACCTAAAAAAACATCCCACCTTTGAATTTCAACTCTCCAAATTACAACAATAGGGTAATCAATTTACAGCTTGCCATGTACACATGTTAGCTATTGTTTAACATTTTGAATCTGATTACTCAGCACGCATCATTGCGCTGATTGTTGCACTGGTGGAACAGTTCTGGTCTCCAGTAGACTGGTTATGGGTGGTTTGTGTCAGATGTGGATAGAACACATACAAATTCCTTTTTTTTTTCATTCTTTTTTGTAAATTTTTTTTTAAATATATATATAATATTTTAATTTTCAGAAGTGATAGGTTTCAACTATAAAACAATATGTGTGGCAGATAGTCTTTAAAATGGTATTTTTGTCCAACCACCAGTAGAATCACATGTATGCAATAACAGAATGTACGTATATATTTAGAGTTATACAGTTATGAGAGTGAAGCATCATTTTAGTTCTGTAATAATCTCTTTTTATATGGGTCTGTGGAAAAAGCACATCTGGACCATAAATCCAATATGTACATAAAGTTTCATATGTATATCTTCAACAGTTCTGGAATTTTGCTCCAGATAAAAAGATTGTATGATGGATGAATGGATGGGCAGATAAATGGAAAAAAAATCTTAAAGATTTTGAAGCTGATTATTTCTCAATAGCAAAATGTTTATCCAGATTACTAGTCTTATATATATATATATATATATATATATATATATATATATATATATATATATATATATATATATATATATATATATATATATATATATATATATATATATATATATATATACACACACACACACACACATACACACCAAGTGTCAAAGGAATATATTTATATATTTAATGATTTTGGAGCTTTGCTCCAGAAATAAAAGTATGAATGATGGTTGAATTGACAGGTCGATGGAGATACATTTTATTTAACTGAAGAATTCTTGATTGCAAAAGGCACATTAATACCACTAGTCTAATAATAAGTGTACCAAGTTTTATGGAGATATCTTGGCACATTAATACCACTAGTCTAATAATAAGTGTACCAAGTTTCATGGAGATATCTTGGCACATTAATACCACTAGTCTAAAAAAATAAGTTTCATGGAGATATCTTGGCACATTAATACCACTAGTCTAATAATAAGTGTAGCAAGTTTTATGGAGATATCCTGGCACATTAATGCCACTAGTCTAACAATAAGTGTAGCAAGTTTCATGGAGATATCTTGGCACATTAATACCACTAGTCTAAAATAATAAGTGTACCAAGTTTTATGGAGATATCTTGGCACATTAATACCACTAGTAAAATAATAAGTGTAGCAAGTTTCATGGAGATACCACTAGTCTAATAATAAGTGTACCAAGTTTTATGGAGATGTCTTGGTACATTAATATTACTAGTCTAATAATAAGTGTACCAAGTTTCATGGAGATGTCTTGGCACATTAATATTACTAGTCTAATAATAAGTGTACCAAGTTTTATGGAGATATCCTGGCACATTAATATCACTAGTCTAATAATAAGTGTACCAAGTTTCATGGAGATATCCTGGCACATTAATACCACTAGTCTAATAATAAGCGTAGCAAGTTTCATGGAGATATCCTGGCACATTAATACCACTAGTCTAATAATAGGTGAACCAAGTTTCATGGAGATATCTTGGCACATTAATATTACTAGTCTAATAATAAGTGTACCAAGTTTCATGGAGATATCCTGGCACATTAATACCACTAGTCTAATAATAAGCGTAGCAAGTTTCATGGAGATATCCTGCACATTAATTTCACTAGTCTAATAATAAGTGTACCAAGTTTCATGGAGATATCTTGGCACATTAATACCACTAGTGTAATAATAAGTGTACCATGTTTTATGGAGATATCTTGAACAAATGTTTTGTTTTGCTCCAGAAACAAAAGTGTGAATGATGGATGGATGGGTGGAAAGAAGAACAGACAATAACAATAATAATATTGAAAGCTAAGAACTGTGAGTAGCAAATTGCACATGTGGACCACAAGTCTAATATGTGTATAAAGTTTCAGAGATATCTTCAATGGTTTTGGAATTATGCTCTGTAATCAAAAGTGTGATAGATAAATGGATGGATGAACAGATAAATGGATGAAAACTTTAAAAATATTGAAACTAAAGAATTATAAATAGCAAAAGGCACATTTACACCACTAGTCAAATACATGTACCAAATTTTATGGATACCTTAAATGGTTTTTGAGTTTTGCCCCAGAAATGCAAGTGTGGATAATGGATGGATGGATGGATGGATGGATGGATGGATGGATGGATGGATAGACAAATACATAAAATATTAAAAATATTGAAAATGAAAAACTGACAATAGGAAAAGAAATATCTAGATGACTAGTTTAATATGCATACCAAATTTCAAAGAGATATCTTCTACAGTTTTGTGGTTATCTTCCTGAACAAAAGTCTGAATGATGCACGGATGAATAGACAAATGACTGAAAACATTAAAAATATTGAAACTTAAGAATTTTGAATAGCAAAAGGCACATCTATACTGCTAGTCTAATATATATACATGTAACAAGTTTTAATGAGATATCCATCCCACTTTTGTTTCTGGACAATAACTTCATTAATTATCCCCTGCTCAACTTTGTTTAGAGTCTATATAGAAATGGGTTCTGTCCTTGCATCTGTCCATCCATCCATCACATTTTTGTTTCTGGAACATAACTCAAAAAACTTTTAAGATATCTCTATAAAACTTGGATGGGTAACTATGGTTGTCAATCCCAGACTGTTAACTGGGTGCATGATGTACACAGATAACTATGGTTGTCAATCCCAGACTGTTAGCTAGGTGCTCGATACACAGGTAACTATGATTGTCAATTCCAGACTGTTAACTAGGTGCATGATGTACACAGGTAACTATGGATGTCAATCCCAAATTGTTAACTAGGTGCATGATGTACACAGATAACTATAGTTGTCATTCCCAAACTGTTAACTCGGTGCATGATGTACACAGATAACTATGGATGTCAATCCCAAACTGTTAACTAGGTGCATGATGTACACAGATAACTATGGTTGTCATTCCCAGACTGTTAATAGGTGCATGATGTACACAGATAACGATGGTTGTCAATCCCAAACTGTTAACTAGGTGCATGATGTACACGGGTAACTATGGATGTCAATCCCAAACTGTTAACTGGGTGCATGATGTACACAGGTAACTATGGTTGTCAATCCCAAACTGTTCACTAGGTGCATGATGTACACAGGTAACTATGGTTATATATCCAAAACTGTCAACTGGGTGCATGCTATACACAAATACCTATGGTTGTAAATCCCTACCTGTCCATCAGGTGCATATTATACACTGGTAGCTATGGTTTTCAACCCCAAATTGTCAATTGGGAGCATGCTATGCACAGATAACTATGGATGTCGATCCCATACTGTCAACTGGGTGCATGCAATACATAGGTAACTATGGCTGTCTATCACAAACTGTTAATACATAGGTAACTATGGTTGTCTATCCCAAGCTGTCAACTGGATGCATGATATACACTAAGGCTGTCACATATTAAAAATTTTTAAAACGTTTACATGACCATCAAAACATGAAACGATTCCATTTAAATGTGATTAATCTGCATGCATGCAAGAACTGTCACTTTGTGCGGACTAGTGAGTTGTTTCATTAAGGATATTGATAGGAAAAGTCTTCTTAACTAAGTCCAAAAATAAATATTTTACACAGTACTTCAGATTACTATTTACCTAAGCTACCACTCAAATTTAGACAGAACAAAGACCGCTATATGTATCAAGAAACTGCAGCAAGATGAAGTGTATTACAGAAATTACATTACTGTTATCAAGATTAAAGCAAGAATCAAACTTATGCTTCCATATCCTGCCAAGTTTAATCTATCCTGGTACATATATTTCCTTAACATCAGTTGTACATGTAGACCAAAAGTTACAAAATGTGTATTTGATGACTACACTGTTAAACAAAAGTTAAGCCCACCACAATATTACCTCCCATACAGGAATGCAGAAACATGTAGATTCAGTCACCTCAAATTTACAAGTGAATAATTACAGACATTTTCATACATGTAAACCTCATGGCTGAGAGAGTTTTCCTTCCAAGATAAGAGGTGTCTCCCATACCTCCCATCACTCATTGAAATCCCTTGTGTACTAAAATTATTATAAACAAATTCCAGAACAGAAATTGTACCAGTTCTTTTCACACCTTGCTTCCAATGTAGTATATTTACGATAAGGACTTCTGTGATTATGTTAGTGTGAACTGGCGAGCACGACACTTTAATTGCTAATTTGACGGATAATAAGTAATCATTAAATTATACTATGTGTGATCAGTAGTAATTCTGAAAGGATTAAAGATGTTAATGGCTTATAGTTGGATTACTAAAGAGCTCAAGCAGCATAAAATAATTAACATTACTTAGATTTATTGGCAGGGTCAGTATCGCTACGGTATTTAATGTTTGTCGAGATGGATTATACTATGTTTGATGAGAAGTAATTCAGAAAGGATTAAAGATGTAAATGGATTATGGTTGCATTAGTCATTACTAAAGAGCTCAAGTAGTATAAAACTGGTCTGTTTGGCTTTGGTATTTAAAGTTCGAAGAGATATCTAAGTGTGTGTTATCTCCCAATGCTAAAAGACAAATCTAAACAACCGATACATCACTGAAATTTAATAATGGATGGAAACAGGAATTTCAGTGGTTGGAATCAAGTTTAAAGGGACATGAATATGCATTCTGCCATTCCTGTAAATTCAAGTTTAAGAAGAACTTCCCAAATTCGACCCAGATAGCACCAATCTTGAGCAGTTCTGGCAAGCAGTCAGCAATCTGAATCTACCCACAGACAGGAAACAATTTAAATGCAGACACTGAAAAGACATTTTCAATTCTGAGGAAACTTCAGTTTGACTCTAGAAGATAACTGTATCCAGTAATGACTGCCACAAACATAATCCAGACAATGATCTACTAAGAAAGACTAAAAATACTTGTGCTACATATGAGGACAGCATGAAAGGCAACAAGTTACTCTGAAAGGACTGATAACAAATCTGGCTGATGGAAACATTTATTTTCTTGAAATTAAACAATAAATATTTAAAAGGATTAATTATGGTATTTATCCAATGAACATAACCAATTTTATACCAGTCACAATAATTTCTGTGATAAGACACATTCAGTATTTCTGATGATGAAGATCATATTTGTACTTAATGAAAATATATTGCATAATGTGGTATATTCAAATGGAGATCAGAAATTGTCATTAGAGTAACTGCATAAATTGATGTCTCAAATATAAATATCACAGCTGTATCTTTGATTAACAAAATCAATATCTTCACAATTTTCAATACCTTGCACTAGCGACATGTAAAATATAACAACTATCAAGCTTTGACAGGAAGTGGTGGGGTGTAGGCTGTATCTCCATGACGACGACCTAGATAAAGTTTCCAATCCAGAATATGAGTCTCAGTAAGCTCGTTCCATTTGGAATTGTCAGTGAATTGGTCCACAAACCATTTGGCTCTGTTATTGGATATCCAGCGTTGCTCCTGTAGGTTACCCTGTTGTTCTGCAATGGACACTGCCCTAGATAATTTTATTCTGGCTGGAAATTTATAACCCTTCAGCAACAGAAAATATGCCTTCAGATGGTAGCAACGAGGCAGCAGGCAGGAGACTCGTTTTAAATTTGTTGACAACAGCAAGAATTCCTGAAAGTGGAACATAAATCAGCTGAAATAATGCAAATGCAGTGATTAAGTGTGCATACTTTTTCACATAAATCGAACCAAAAAAAATGCAACCTTGAAAAAGAAGTTTAGAAAGAAGGTTGAAATGATTAGGTTTCATACAAAAATGTTACAAGTGTTTATTTAAGTTGGTTGTCAAAAAAAAAATTTCTAAAAAATTTATTACCATCACCCATATCAAACTAGTTAAATAACAAGAGGCCCAAATGGGCCTCATATTGCTCACATGGCTTACATAACTTAACAGTTTGACCAAGCAGGCTTATGTAGTATTAAAGAACAAAATTTATGTAAACTATCTCCCAAATTTTATAACATGTTTATTTCAATTATTTTCTATTTCCTGATTAAAATTCTGTCAAAAGATGCATAGTCTCTTGCTTATAACTAAATTCATCCAAGATAAGATGCAAGATCACCTTAAAAATATGCATGGATCTTACTCACTATCAAACTCAAAGATCCTGAAGATATAAGCCCATATTCCAAGTTTGATCAAAATTGGATCAGAATTATGGTTCCAGAGTGGTAACAAGTTCAGCCAATCAGAGGCAAGATCACTGCATTAGTATGCATGGATTTCGCTCATTAGCAAACTCATCCAAGAGTTTGATGATATAAGTATATATTCCAAGTCTGATCAAAATCAGCTCAGAAATATGACTTTGAGAGCTCAACCAATTAGATTACCTCATTATCAAACCCATCCAAGATCCTGATGATATAAGCCTATATTTCAAGTCTGATCAAAACTGGTTAAGAAATATGGCTTCCAGAGTGGAAACAAACTTCACCAATCATATGCAAGATCACTTCATTAATATGCATGCATCTCGCTCATTATTGAACTCCTCCAACATCTTGATGGTATAAGGTTATATTCCATGTTTGATCAAATTCAGCTCAGACATATGGCCTCCAGTATGGTAACAAGCTCAGCCAATTACATGCCTGATCACCTCATTAGAATGTGTGGATCTTGCTCATTATCAAACTCATTTGAGACCTTTATAATATAAGCATATATTCCAAGTTTGATAAAAATCAGATAAAAAGTATCTTCCAGAGTGGTAACAAGATCAACCCGTCAGTCAAAATTACTGCATTAACTCTTTAACTTTGATGTGTATATCTGCTGCATAAATGTGCCTTGCCTCCCTAGTGACTGATAAATCCGCTTGTAAACAAAGCATTACTACCCCCAGTGACTGATATGTGCACTTGCTGGTTATGCTCCCTATACTTCAGTGATGCATAGATCCGCACTGTATGTTCATGTTACAATCGGTCATATTGGTCAATAATTGGAAAGGAGATCCAACCAATCAAAATAGACTTAACAAATGATTGTTCTTACTAACTCCAGGAATTTTTTGCAATTTTGTACCACGTGTTAGTTAATACATGCATTTGTAGTTAACAGTAGAAACAATGGCTTTTGCTAACACTAGCGATTGAGAATCTGAATTTTCAGGTTTTTCTGAGGACGAACTTGACAATATTGAATTAACAAGTGTTGGTAGTGACACTGAACTATCTTCTTTATCAAGTCTGTCCAAAATTGAGACAGAATCTGATGATAAAGACAGTGAAGTGTGGACAAGAGAGCCACGTGCTCCGAAAGTCACAATGTTTACCAAAAGTGTTGGCCCAACTTTCGTTTTAGATGAGGGGAAGAAAGAAATTGACAAACAGTGCAATGTCCATTTGTGTGTAAAGCATAACTGTTTTTATAAATATCATGAAGAGCAGCTTAAGAAGTAGTAGAATATAGTGACTAATTATAAATATATTTAGTAATTACATGTATATATTTGACCAATAACTTTGTATAAAAGACTGACAGATACATTTTAGGGTTTAAAAATAGTGTTTTGTGTTCTATTCATGGATTTTATACCAATCTTGTGGATGTCAGCAGGATAAAAGAATCAAACAGACATAAGGTTATTATAGCTTTTATATATGCATGGTTTTAGACTATAAATCAGTCTATTATACAGAAAATAACTACAGCAATTAGCCCATATCCCCAAATCATCATCTAAAAAGTTATCATTTGGCTGCAGCAGCATCAGGCTCTGGTAGTTAGCCCCCAAATCAATCAGTAGTGACCCCAGCTGCTAGGCAGAGTAGTCAGCCACTACAGTAGCACTAGTAGTTAAAGAGTTACTATCCACTTATTTTGCTCATTACAAAATTTGTCTTGATCATATAGGCATATATTCCATTTTAATAAAATTCGGATCAGAAACACTGCCCCCAGAGAGGTAACAAGCTCAGCCAATCAGATGCAAAATCACCACATTAATATGTGTGGATCTTGCTCATTACCAAATTCATCTGCGATCTTAATGATACAAGCATATATTCCAAGTCTGATCAAAATCAGATAAGAAATATGGCCTTCAGAGTGGTAATATGGAAATATGGAAACGAAAGTGGTTACAAACATGGAAATATGGAAACCAGAGTGGTTACAAGCAATTATTGACATAAGGATGATTGACAACACACAACAGACACAGGCCATACCATAAGTTCACTTGGCCTTATGGCCCGGTGAGCTACAAACATCAGTAAATATTTACCCCTGTCAATACAGCCTTGAGGTTACTGACAACAGGTTTATTCCCAATCTCCACAGCTTTAGATAAGGAATGCAACATGACCTCAATTTTCCTGGCACGTGCTCCAAGAGAATAGAAAGAACATTCATCTGTCTCATAAATTTCCCAGTAGTCAAACCAGAGCTGGGAGGACTCCCACTTCTCTTTCCTTGCATACCTGCAAATATTTGGAAAATCTCTGAATTTTTTCCTCAACTGCAGCAGATGATCCCACCCCATGCCTTTTATGTTTTGACCACAAGGTTCCTTAGGAGTATTTCTATTTTTTTTAAGAAAAAATTCTTTTGTTTGTTTTGTTTTTCGTTGGTTGCAACAGCACTTTTAACACATTTTTGGCTATATCATGCCAAGGATATGGGAGCTAAGTTCCTTTCCTAAGGACACAACAAGGCAGCTGACCCAGGCTGGCCTGGGTGGGTATTGAATCCATGACCCTTGGATTATGGGTGAAAAGTTGAATCACTGCATGGATAAAAGGGAATAGTTTCTGTTATTGTTCAGTGATTATTTAAGGTCAATTTCTGTAAGGATCATAGGACTTTATTCCATCTCAAACTAGAAGAAATATGTTTTTGAAAGTAAAACATGTCCCCCACCTCCCCACTATGACAATTAATGTCATTCTTTGACAGTGGTACTTGACAGAATGAAAGGAAAAATCTGGCAAGGTGAATAGAATGATTGGTTTGCTTTGATGGTTTTATTAGGACTTTTAACATATTATTGGCTATATCATGCAGAGGAAATGGGAGCTAAGTGCAGAGACACCTGACCCAGGCTGGCCTGGGCAGGTATTGAACCCCGTGACATTTGGATTACAAGTATGATGCTCAAAACTGAGCTACCATTATGAAATTAGCATAAGTGTGACATCTGTCCAAGAGTGGTGCTAGGAGATTCAAATCTCAAGACCCTAAAAATAAAAAAAAGAGATTTGTGCTTATAAAATCACTGCATACCAAATAAATTGAAGTAAATTATTTTTTAAAATGAAGAAAAATTGCCATGATGGAATGAAAAAGTTATCTTGATGTGCCTCAAAACATGCATGCCAAATTTTGTCTGTCAACCTTAAATAGTTTTTAGTAAATTGTGCTAACAAGATTTTTTTTAAAAATCTAAAAGTTCAAATATGTGTAACAATAATGGAACAATTGCTGTATTAGCCTAAAAATCTGATTAGTACACACCTCTCTGTCAATATTTCATGCACAACGGGGTAAAAAAAAATGACCGCGGCATAAGTGAGTGTGCGAGTTACCAAGGGACCTCTGAAAAACTAAGAAAGGGATGGACATCGACAGTTAGAATGGGGATGGGGAGTGGTTGAATGCTTGTTTAATAATTGCATTTGGAATAATTGTCAATAAATTGTTTTTCTAATGAAGTTCTCCATTTTTCTGTATAAATTACCTTCATTTTCTGTATATCCAATCTCTGAAAGATCATTTAAAACATTACTGCAAGTCATTTCAACACAAATCATGTGTACCAGAGAAAATATTGTATAGTGTGTCACTGCTTTTTGCATGTGAATGTGAATACATGTACATTCTAATGTTACTGTAGATTCAGAATAAAACAAGATCTTTATTTTTTAAAAAAGATTGACATTTATTTAAAGATACAACAACGTCGAAACTCAATTTTTTAAATGATCGTTATAGTAGTAAAATACTAATGCTGTAATTTCATTGCAAGTTATAGCAAAATTTCTGTTCACTCTTGGGCAAACCTCTGAATGCCAATTTGGGAATTTTAAGTTCACTATAAACTTTGGCACTCGATTCTCCATAATGAATCCTATCTGTGAAAGTAAGCTATTCATGCATCTAGTAAACCTTTAACTGGGTTCCTTTGCTATCATAATTGATCCCATTTGCGAATAAGTATGATAAACTACAGTGTTCTCAGTGTTCACTTAGTTAATTGAAATGAGCTGACTTAACATAAGCATGACTGCTAGCTCTTAGGAAGGTAGGATTTGCATGCCTTTTAACTTATTTTATTCTACCCCCTTTTACTTGATTTGATACAAATAACTAATTAACATGATAATACAAAACAGGTTAACTTTTGATTGATAGTAACAATGCAACCACACTTCTGCAAGTCGGAGATCAAAACACATACTTAATCAGGTTCTCATGGAAATGCTTGTGGGCATCACTATAATGGTCAATTGACACTTTTCACATTTGAATACAAGACGGCATAAAACATTTATGATGATCACACTGAAACTGAATTAAAAGATAAAACTAAAACACAAATTTTACTTTACAAAACTTATTTAACTGGTATTTATTTGTTAAAGTGTTGCCACCAGTAGACATTACTAACATTTTAATTGATCAAAATTTAATTGTATATTGTTATTTACACTGTACTGGGAATTTCTGCATAAAGACAATTTAACAAAATACATTACTTCTTATTTAAAGCTGCGAATTTCATAATGTTGTTTCAAATTTCCAGGCACTAACCACCATTTTTGACTATAAAATGAGCGATGTATCAAGCTTTCATTTACCATTTTTGATGGCGATTTTACTCACATTCAACAAACAGGGGCCTATTTTTTTGCATTTTCTAAAGAAAAAATGGGATCCATACCTGCCTTCGAGTTATAAGCGGGTCTGCAAGTTCTCTGGACACCATTGCGAGGAAGCGTTTTATATAGATATGAATATAAATATGTTTACCAAACTACATTTGTATACCTGAAACGGTTTTTGCTTAATCATGCTAACAAGGCTGAAAACATTAAAAAATGTGTCAAAGTTGAAAAACTGCTGTAATGGCCTGAAAATCTATCAGGTCATATACATAATAATATAAATAATATAAATAAACCTAGTTAATTTAATTAGTCTGCCTTGTGGTTTTTGCTTAATTATACTTTCTGGAACTAGGTAGCTGCAAAAGTCAAAGTACTGATAAATGAGGGTTGAAGTGATACTAATTTACATAAAATCAGATGGAAGGTAGCTCCAAAAATTATCCTATTCATGGTTCTTTTTTCTATCATACACAGACTGCTCTAAATAATCTTTATAATATGATTACAAATTTTATTTTCTGTCTATGTCTTATGAGAATTTATATTAACATCTAAAACATTACTTGAAGAATTATTGTGGTGATTTCCTTTTTAAAAGTATTTTCTACTATTGTTTCCAAGGGAGGTAACTGCTGTATGTATAATCATTTACCAAAAGTTTAGTTGCCTCCCTTTACATAAAAAAAATCGACTTCCAAAAAACATGACCTCCCCCTCCTCATTCCGGAAAGTTAAAAAATCTGTAAAATAAACAGATAAAGTGCTTAAGTGGCCTGAAAATCTTGTGAGGTCATCTACATATTGATACAAATAAACATCTTTTTACCTCAAGTGATTTTTGCTTAAACATGCCTACAAGGTTTTTGTTAAAAAAGTCTTTTACATTCCAAAAATTCAACAAGAATCCCATGAATGGCACATTATACACCTACCATATGTTTAATAGTCCTCTGTGTAGGCTTGCACTTAGGGTAATAAAAAAAAAACTATGGATTATGTGGTTTAAAGATCAGAGGTCATGGTCATGGTAAAGTATGGATGTCATGGGAGATTATTATCCATAGGTTTTGTTATTACCCTAAGTGCAAGTCATCCACAAAGTTTGGTAAAGAACTTTTTTCTTTCTTCTTTCAATTAGTGACCTTGACCTTTAACCTTCTGACTCAAAAATGCATAGGCTTTTTTGTTACCCAAAGTGAAAGTCATGCACAAACTTTGGTGAAGGTACATGGTCAAGAACTGAACTTTTTATGCACAGTCTGTTTTTCTTCTTTCAGCCACAGCAATCTTAACCTCTAGGCTTTTGACCCCAAGATCAATAGGCTTTTTTTTTTTACCCAAGTGCAAGCTGTCCACAATGTTTGGTCTAGGTATGTGATGTAGAACTGATTTTATTGTGTGGGAACCATTTACTTCATTTAGTCATAGTGACTTTGCTCTTTGACCTGTTGATCTCCAAATCGATAGGCTTCTTCCTTACCCAAAGTGCAAGCCATCCACAAAGTCTGGTAACTGTAGATGGTGGAGAACTTGAGTCATTGTGTGGAAATGAAATTGGTAACAGATGGATGTATGGTCAACATCATAACATAGCATGCTCTGGCTTATGGCATACATATTAAATGTAAAAAAACTGAAAAAAGGTCAGTCATCATTTGCCAACATCTGTAAAAATAGGGGATGGGTTTCTTATGAAACACGAGTTTATAATTAGAGAATGATGGTATATAATTTTAACCATTTTTAACACTTTATGTAGGTCACTTGATGTGGGAAATGATTTAACTGTTTCATATTGAGTCAATTTCTTAAAGTTTTATCATATGAGGGCTAATTTTGACAATGATATTTAACAGAATGGTTGGGAGACAAGTGCTACAAAAGTAATAATTTGTATTGAAAAGTCAAGCAGTCATGCTCATCATTTATTGTTCATGTAGAAATTAGGACATATGGTCTACTATGATATATAACATATTGGAACATCAGTGGCAATACACAGCCCTACAAGAATGATGGATGATATAAAAAGTGATTTCTGGAGAAAAGTGACTATTTTTATTATACAATGAACTTTGACCACCAGTAAAACTGTCTCTTAAAACTTGCTCTGCAATGTTACTTACCAGAGTGCTATGGTCATGGCCAGGTAATAGCGAGTGGACATCTCGTTAGCCATGCAGTCACACTGCTTCAAGTAGGTGGTGGCAAAAGCAATGCAATTCTGCACTGATTCCACTGGGTTCTCTAAGGGAAAGATGCCATAACAATGAGGTGGTGAATTTTCTTTAAAATCTGAAGAGACACTAGAAAGTGTGACATGGCAATAGATGACTGTTTGAAGATGAAAATAAATTTTAAAAAGCAAACAATGGAATTAACTGAAGAAAACAAGAACCTAAAAGAGCCACAATTGTGTAACAAGTAAAGGGAAACTTCGCTATAACATGGTAGTTAGGGGAACCCCGCTATTTCATGGTAGTTGCGGTCCTTAATTACCTACTGTGTTATGTACTGAACTGTGGACGATCAAAATTTGATGAATGTGTGTATGAGTGTCAAGGGTGGGTGGGTGGAATAAACAAATGCCACGAAATGCATAGTAATGATTTTACTACCTGCCAAATTATATAACAATCAGGATTAAGACCGACCCATGTTTGATGAAAATTAGTCATTGGTGTGTAAGAACATTTATGATCTGTAAGCTACAGGAATTCTGAAACTTTGCTGAATTATTTTTATCTGTTGTCAGCTTGGCTGATGTTTTGAGTAGTGTCAGGAAATAAGGAACATCTAAGACAAAAAATCGGGAGCCATGACATGACCATGTTATATCTGAATTTGTATTATAAAGAAGCATTGTTCCACTATACAAGCAATCAAAGCAGACACTGAAAAAGGACATGTATATTTCAGAAAGGTTCTGTGGGAAATTGTAGCTTAATATGTCCCATGACAAGTTAAACTATGGTACTTTCATGGAAAAGTTGAAATATAAAACTGAACTAAAAAACCATAACCCTCAACAAAAGATGGTGAGCATTTTGCTTATGTAAATATACCCAATTCTTACAATGAGAATCCCTTGAAGGGAATGATGCTCTACTGGCCAAAAAAGAACTTCCAAGAATCCAAGAGAAGTCCAATTCTTCTTTTTAACTGAAGGGTCCAAGATAAGTCCAATTCTTCTTTTTAAGGGTAATGAAACCATTTCTGATATTCTTGAGAAACTCCAACATATAAAATTTGGTAACAAAGCTATTTTCTTTTGTTTGACTTGATGATATTGACTAAGTGCAGTACAAAATTCCTTGTCATGGCCTTTGACCCAGAGCATGATTTGGTCCAGGTCCATGATGTTGAACTAATGTTATTATGTGAAAACCATTTGTTTTCTTTCAGTCACAGTGACCTTGACCTTTGACCTTTTGACCCCCAAATCAATAAACTTCTTCTTTATCCAAAGTGTAAGCCATCCTCAAAGTATTGTCCAGATATGTGATGCAGAACTATTGTTTATGTGCAGAAACCATTATTTTTCTTTCAGTCACATGACTTGACCTTGTACCTTTTGATCCTGAACCAATAGGCTTTTTTCTTACCTGATGTGCAAGAAATCCACAAAGTTTGGTAACAGAAAATGTTGGAGAACCCAAGTTATTGTGCAGAAATGAAATAGGAAACAGACGTACAGATGTCATAACATATACACTTATGTCGGGCATATATAAAAAAAATGCAGGAGTACACTGATTTGTCAACATGTGCACCTTCAGATGATGACCATAATATGTACCAAGTTTCATAACATATAGCAAATATTGCAAGACTAGCTGCATTCACAAGATTCTGTCATACAATGCATTTGGCTACAAGACAAAAAGGGCAATAACTCTAACAGAAATTGTAGGAGTACAGTGATTTGTCAATATGCATATCTTCAAATGATGACCATGAATCTAGATTCATGTAGATCCATTGATAACTGTGAGTCTACTTGCATTCACAAGATTCTGTCATATACTGCAAGTGGAAAATGGCGAGATCGCAGAGATTTATCAGAGGTTGTTCAAATCAGGCTTTAATGTATGCGCATCTTCAAGTAACAGGTGAACATAATATTTACTTAGTTTCATAGGCAATCCATCAAAAACTTTGGGTTCATTTGCATTCACAAGATTGTGTGATGGCTGGAAGGACAGATGGATGGGCCAAATGATGGATGGACCTGACACAAGGAATCCTACATATCCATGCCTCTAGATGCAGCTATAAAAATAAATCTTAAAAAACAAAAAATGTCTATTACACAGCTGACACACCAAACATAAATGTGCTGAATGGTTGCAGTATTATGCAAGATATGTGGAATCTTGGAAATCAGAGGGGTCATAACTCCACCGGAAATAATGGCAAACAAGTCATGGACTTCCAAAGATCATATCTATGTGTAGGCAGTTTACAATACGATAATATGTTGACTGGTTGCTGAACTATGGAAATTTCATTAAATTCAATCATAATACCTAAAATATATTATAAAGGGGCCATAAATGGACTTCTTCATTTAAATTACAACCACCTTATAGTGTAGAGACAAGGTGCTCTTTGTACAATCTTTAAACAGTATACATCTAAAGTTATGGTAACTGGGGTATAGATCATGTGGAAGAATCTACAGTGCTCTCTCTTTATAACACTGGAAACCATGAAAGTGACCCATGCTAAAAGCGAGGGAGCAATTATATTGAGGTATGTTCCAACAAAACTGTCATAATAGTGCATAAAAACACAAAAATAGGTTGTTTAATATGTTAATTCACATTATAATTGGTTCTCATGAGCCAAAAACTAAGAATAAGAAGGGCTGAAGTATAACAATAGGCCATATAGTGAGGGACCAATGAAAAAAGTTAACAATGTCTTGTGATCATAAGTCACATTTAGATTCGAAGTGATGTCTGTGTACATCTGAAAACATGTTTAGGCTCTTCTATTTAACTTTCAACTCCAGCACTAAATTATCCCAGCCAGAAAGTTGTACAGTGCAGTGATAATGCACCTCTATTGTCCCACATATGATCTGTTTGGATTGTACCTGAATTATGTGAATGTGATGATTTACCTCCAAGCAACATCAGCTCCATACAGAGGGTATGATACCAGGCTTTGGCAGTTCGATTGTCTGCTAGCTGCGCACTGCGACGCAGCTGACGTAGAGTATCTACACAGCTCTCAAACCTGGAAGTGGAAAGACAGTATATGATTTCAGGGAGGTAGACTGATCAAATCATAAGGTATAAGGACAGTAAATAATCAGGGGAAAGTTTACTCAGATGGGTCCTACACAAGCTATGCAGGTTTTATATGCATATGTGTATGGCATGATCACATTCTGTCATTTTAATATAGTAAGTAGTTATTAAGTCATTACTTTATTTACTTATACTAATAATATCACATTTAAATTACTGGCACAGTTCCTTTCAAGATCCTGTTTTGTTACCTTGTTTCTTATTTTGGGAATGGAAGGCACTGTTTGCACTTAGCTTCAATTTCCTCAGCATGTTATTGCCAATAATGTGTTACAAGTGCCATTAACCAAACCGGTTTGAACAAGATCAGCAGGCCATAATAAAGTGCTTACTTATAACTGCGGTTATTTACTGGATGAATGTCTTCAGTAGTGTTTAATGTGTAGAGCCCAAAAATCTTACTTATTCCTCATGATGGATATAAATCCAAAGTATGGGGCATACTGACTTCCTGTGCTCCAGTCATGGATTGTGGCACTGATTTCTGCAGCTGTTTGTCCTGTGTTTGATTATAAATATGTAACAGTATTATTGCTCTGTGTGTGATGATAAATATGTAACAGTATTATTCTTCTGTGCATGATAATAAACATGTAACTGTACTATTGTCCGGTATGTGATTATAAACATGTAACAGTATTATTGTTCTGTGTGTGATTATAAACATGTAACAGTATTATTGTTCTGTGTGTGATGATAAGCATGTAACTATTGTTCTGTGTGTGATTATAAACATGTAACAGTATTATTGTTCTGATTGTGATGATAAGCATGTAACTATTGTTCTGTGTGTGATTATAAACATGTAACAGTATTATTGTTCTGTGTGTGATGATAAGCATGTAACTATTGTTCTGTGTGTGATTATAAACATGTAACAGTATTACTGGCCAATGCGGGACTATAAATATGCAACAGCATTATTGTCTTGTGTGTGATTATAAATATGTAACATTATTATTGTCCTTTGTGTGATTATAAACATGTACCAGTATTACTGTCCTGTGTATGATTATAAACATGTACCAGTATTACTGTCCAAAGTGTGATTATACCCATGTACCAGTATTACTGTCCAAAGTGTGATTATAAACATGTACCAGTATTACTGTCCTTTGTATGATTATAAACATGTACCAGTATTACTGTCCTGTGTGTGATTATACACATGTACCAGTATTACTGTCCTGTGTATGATTATAAACATGTACTAGTATTACTGTCCTGTGTGTGATTATAAACATGTACCAGTATTACTGTCCTATGTATGATTATAAACTTGCAACAGCATTATTGTCCTGTGTGTGATCATAAATTTGCAACAGCAATATTGTCCTCTGATGATAAACATGTAACAGTTCTATTGTCCTGTTTTTGATGATAAACATGTAACTGTACTATTTATTGTTCAGTGTTTGATGATAAACATGTAACGGTATTACCGTCTTGTGTTTGATGATAAACATGTAACAGTACTATTGTTCTGTGATTGATGATAAACATGTAATGGTATTATTCTGTGTTTGATGATAAACATGTAACAGTTCTATTGTCCCATGTTTGATGATAAACACGTAACAGTACTACTGTCCTGTTTTTGATGATAAACATGTAATAGTATTATTGTTGTATGTGTGATTATAAACATGTAACAGTATTATTGTCCTGTGTGTGATTATAAACATGTACCAGTATTATTGTCTTGTGTTTGATGATAAACAGGTAACAGTTCTATTGTCCTGTGTTTTATGATACATATGCAACAGTTCTATTGTCCTGTGTTTGACGATAAACATGTAACGGTATTACTGTCTTGTGTTTGATGATAAACATGTAACAGTATTACCATCCTGTGTAGGATTATAAATAATATTATTGTCTTTTGTGTTATTATAAAATTGTTTCAGTGTTACCGTCATATAAACATTTAACAGTATTATTGTCACAAAGATGTAACAGTATTAATATCATATAAACATGTAGCAGTGTTACTGTCATAAACATGTAACAGTAAAATTGTCATAAACATATTAGTGTTATTGTCATATAAACATGTAACAGTATTATTGTCATAAACATGTAACGGTGCTATTGTCATGTATGTCATATAAACATATAACAATATTATTGTCATATAAATATGTAACAGTATTATTGCCATATAAAGATGTAACAGTAATTTTGTCATATAAACATGTAACAGTATTATTGCCATATAAAGATGTAATAGTAATTTTGTCATATAAACATGTAACAGTATTATTACCATATAAACATGTAACAGTAATTTTCTCATCTAAACATGTAACATTATTGTTGTTCTGTGTATTATTATCAACATGTAATTGTGTTATTGTCATATAAACATGTAACAATAGTATTGACATAAACATGTAACAGTATTATTGCCATATAAACATGTAATAGTAATTTTGTCATATAAACATGTAAGAGTATTACTGTTCTGTATTTTATTATAAACATGTTACTATATTATTGTCATATAAACATGTAATGGTATTACTGTCATAAAAAATAATGCACAATTCTTAAATCAAACAGATGAAACAAATATTTTATAAGAATATTCCATAGAATCATAATGTTGCAGTATTGGCATTTTGGCATTGGACTGCACGTTTCCCACAAGTTTTAGTCCTATGTCCCCAAAATCTTGATCACTGCCACCTTGGATGTGCTTTTCGTCATTATGTATATTCATATCCTTTAGGAAGAAACAGAAAAATCTGCCTACAAGTTTTCTTTAGTGCATGTCTCTTGCTTGAATACATGTAATGAGGAATTTGTATACATGACTTCAACATCTTGTAATCAATAAAACTGCCAAATTATCAGATACCCCATAAAGAAGCAAATAAAAGACAATGTCCTGAAGATGCCTAGAAAATGATACACAGAGATGCAAGAAGTTAGATAAGATCAGTAAACGGATGACTGTCCTAAGGTATCTACAGGAACCCCAAAATGTGATAGGACAAAACTGTTTTAATACAGGTCAATTGCAGAAATGTTTCTAACTTCTGTTACATCTGTATATATAGTTGAATATGAGTACCTATATGAACTATTATATTTTAAACTCTGATTTCTTAATCCATTCAAATTTGAATTTACAGTTCTCAGTTGCAGTTTTAGGTCTTTCTTTAGTCTCAACCAACCAGACCTATCATGGGAGCCACGGTGGCTCAGTGGTTAGCGTGCTGGACTCACGACCGAAAGGGTGCGGATTCGAATCCTACCATCGGACCAGCCTGGATCAGCTACAGTGGTGTGTCCTTGGGCAAGGCACTTTACTCCAATTGCCTCGGCACTAAATAACCTACTTATGTTGCTGTGCCATAAAGCACCAAACAAACAAACCAGACCTATCATGCAACTCTGTGCAATCTCTGTCATACAAGGGTCTGAAAATGCTTTATTCGTTGCTGTTACTGAAGGCGATTCAATCAAACTTTGTAGAAATGAAATTACAAAGACATATGTCACTATCTTAAAATTTATGTTGACATAGTTTCTGCAATAATTCAAGTCAAAATATTATTGTAATCTTAAAAGGATATCATTCAATATCATTTTGTAAACAGATGCTGATTCAAGAGGTGTGTCTCAATCAACCAATGAAAATGTCCATTTGTACACAAAACATAATGTCGTCTCATCATCTCAATGAAGTATTATGCCCCATCTCATCAGCCAATCAAATCACTGTTCCAAATTGCCTGAAGCCTCATTCTGGCATTATAAGAAAAACGTTTAGATCTCACAAAGGAGGTCTGGTTGAATGAGACTAGACTTTCTTTACTATCCTAAGTATCAAAATGAAATCAGATTCTGTAAAGTCTCTTAGAAGAGGTGGTCTTTATCACAGAATTGACTGTACCTAACACATCAGCCTTCTCCAGGTCCCCTTTCAGAAGAGACATAACACAGCTCTGGGCATAAACCTTGGCAAGGATGCTTCTGTCCTCTGTTGACAGCTCTTCATGACGCTTTGCACATCTAACATATGAGGAAAGAGAGCAACAAAGGAAAGAATTTAAAAGATAACCATGTTCACAGATTATAATGTAGTCTGCTCTCTATTAAGTCAGATAACATTTGTCAATACTATACAACAGATGTGCACCCGACCCAAAAGATTATTTATTATACAAGAAAGTTAGTAGATGAATGCAAATTTTATATAAATAATAAAAACTGGATACCATATAGCTGGTTATTTTGCAGCATAAAATTTAGCAATTTTTTCTAACAAAGAAAAATGGATTCTGAACTATGGTGAGTTATATTTAGGCAATAACAGATATAAGTATGTTTTTTATTTTCATTGGGAACACATGAAGTATTTTCCACCCCAGGTTTTTTCACATGCACTGAATAACTCCAAAGTACAAAACATTCTACTGAGGATGGTTAAAATGTCTTGTATACCATTCAGCAGGGAAAAAAATCTGGAAGAACAAATCATGCAACCAGACTGTATTATTTAATTAGAATGCCAGTCT
Organism: Margaritifera margaritifera; assembly: GCA_029931535.1. Taxonomy (NCBI): domain Eukaryota; kingdom Metazoa; phylum Mollusca; class Bivalvia; order Unionida; family Margaritiferidae; genus Margaritifera; species Margaritifera margaritifera. Next base: position 826,316 of record JAQPZY010001079.1, read on the forward strand.
ATTCCACTAGAAAAATATATAAAGAGACCCAAGTGAGCCTGAAATCAGTTATCTGCTGTCTTCTGCCATGTAGTCAAATGTAAGAGCAGTTGGCTAAGAAATCTGGGGCAGTATGATGCTATCTATATATATTTTTTCCTACTGAGTATGCTGTTGATTGCATATGTTGTGAAAAAAACCATTTCAAGGTTTCTCTATATTTTGTATCTTCATCTGTATTTGATAACTCATCAGCATCATTTGTCCAATACAGAAAGGCCTTTATGCCAGGATACTTTCTGTCAATGATGGTCAAATTCACTGCAGTGGGTTTTGGGAAAAAGTTAATTAAATATTTTTCTATTTTTAGTAATAGCAGCCATATCTGATGGTGAATCTGCATCATCTGAATAAAATTAAAAGCCCTTTTTTCCCTGGATGCTTTCTGTCAAGTTTGGTTAAATTCTGTTGAGCAGTTTTTGAGAAGTCAAAGGATTTTATATATTTTAACAATTGGTGGCCATATTTGATGGTGGATTGGCATCATTTATAAATACTGAAAGCACTTTTATGCCAGGATGCTTTCTGTCAAATTAAAATTTGGTGGAGTAATTGTCAGAGTAGTGATTTTAAGATTTTTATTATAATTAGTAATGGTTACTATATTTAATGGTGGATCATCATCATTTGTATAAAATTGAAAGCCCTTCATGCAAGGATTGTTTCTTTCAAATCTGTTCAAATTCTGTCTCTTGGATTTTGAGAAGCCATTGAAATGTTTTTAAATTTTTAGTAACAGTGGCCACATAGATGGTAGATCAGCTTCAGTTGTAGATTTATGGCCAGGTGAGCTAAAAAGTACACAAGTATTAAATGAATCTGAGAAGTTGGCTGGAATTAGAAGCAAGGATACTCCCAGCCCTTGCTATTGCAAACTTGATTAACCACTGCACGTCAACCACTGCAAACTGAGGAAGAATCTTTCATATTGGCCATAGCTGTGGATAGAGTGTACTCCCTTGAACTCTTTATTCCCATTTATCACTGACAATGATTAATGAATTAGATTTAATGATCATGAAGCCATTTATTATTCAATTTAGTAATGGTACAGAAGACTGGATGACCCTGGGAATAACGAAACATTTACTTCTGATACAATCTAACATACAGCTCTTCCTCATTACATGGCGGTAGTTGGGGTCCATAAAGGCCAATTATGTTATGTATTTAACTACCATATAGCAAGAATGATCTAAAAACTGGATGAATGCATGTATATTTGTTGAGCAGGTGGGAGATAAACAAAACATTAAACATATAGTAATCATTTCAGTTTATGTAAATTAAGCATTTTTTTCACTTCATGGTATTTGTGCATTCAATCTTTTCAAATACAGGGTTCTCACTAGGATTTTGAAAGTTGGAGTCAAGGACTCCTTCCCTGAAAAAGTTAGAATCCAATCCCTAACAATAGAAGTTCCAATAATGAGACCTTTTTGCTCCCCTTGCAATAATTCAGGTCATTATTTGTGCATTTTTGTGTCACCAATATAAATGTCACCAGACTGCTAATTCTCATTTATTGTGAAATATTTTGTATTATTATTATAAAAGAATGAAAATCTTAGGCAACTGTGAACAATAATAATTGTTTAATACTGTGTGAAGCTAGAATGACTCAATAAGTATATTAAAGTTTCTTTTCTATATTAATTTATTTAATTAGCTTAATTCTATTTCAAATAAATAAATTTGCCAAGATGCTGGAAGAAGAAACAAATGACCATATTCCAATCACAGCAGCACAACATGCTACATTCACTTTTTTCTTAAAAAAACTTTTAACAACCTTCTCCAATACAGTTTTAGTATCAATACATTTAAGGGCCTTCCTCCATAACTCTCATCAATATGCTTGAAAGGCAAATAAATGATCATTTGAGGCCTCATGCCAAGTGAATGTTCAGCTTTTCAAGTTTGGGTTGCCATTTAATTTTTCCTTCCACAGTTACAACACCATGTACATATAGCTAATAATATCCTATTATTTTCTCATGTTATAGCCCCTGGAAATGTCTGTTATTTAATTCTCAATCAGTTTTCCTCTGATGTTTCTCAGCTGCATATTCTTAATCTTTAAAGTCTCAATGTCCTGGCTCTCTAACCAAAGGAAATTAGATAAAGTGCAAATATAAATGCATTTAATTATAATCTATTTCAACTGATGAAAAGTGGAACATGTTTGATTTGACAAATACAACTTAAAGTATAAATTCTTGAACCTTCCACTTTGTTATCTATTTTGTACCATATATACACAATGTACTTAGTTGGAGCATGTTCTTATAAAAATTTTCTGTTTATTACATTCATATTTAAATTTAGCTTATTATTAATGTTTTTCTTTGAGGTTTTTTTTCCAGTATGAAGTTGTGTGTTGATGTTTTTTTTAATTCTTTATATATTTTGTTCTATAGAAAGAATTAAGAGTTTTATAAACCTTTCTTTATTGTGTGTGCAACTATGTACTATGTATATTAATATGCATTTAATAGAGGACCACAAGGAAGATTAGTTCCATTGAACTCATTGTGTCAACCTCTTTAAATAAAGTTGTTATTATTATTATTATTATTATTATTATTATTATTATTATTATTATTATTATTATGTAGCTTTGAAATCAGTTTCTGGTGGATCTTCCTTATCACTGTCAATAGTAGATCCTGCTTCCTGCTGATTGAGAGCCATGTTTCCTTACTGTAGCCTCTGAAAAAACTGGACATTTTGGTCTCAGGCTTATATTCAACAGTTGGACAGTCCTCATCAATGTTGATTGAGTGCTGAACATAGTCAAGTGATCTCAAATGCTCTCTTTACATGGCCAGAGACTTGGCAACATTCTATATTAAGTGATGACATACTGTTTTCTATCTTATATCACCTGTAAATCCATATGATTTTGCTACTGGATAAAAAGAGTTCCTGCTATCTGAATCCACTTTATATCTAACTGATTGCACATATAATTCTTTTAACGAACATTATCAGCAGGTAAATTATGTAAATGAGCATCATTTAGTGACTGTTTCTTTCTTTCTTTTGATTGAATAATGCACAATGGGCTGCAATGGAGCACGTATCTCACTAGTTTTAAGTGAGAAATAAAACAAAAAAGCTTATCTTAGGTCTCTGTTTACTGACACATAGACAGACACAAATCATAGGATGGATTAACAGCCGCATGTCTTAGAACTACCTGCAAGATCCAAAAGGTGGGTCTTCAGAGTTAAAATGACTTAACTGATGGAGTGGTTTTAGTGCTTGAGGCAATTCTGGTTGTCCTGACTTCTATTACTGAATATAACAGCTAAAACAGACTGGTTACAATAGTGGCTCATTAGAAACATTGGTAATTTAAGGTGTGCTATAGCCTGTTAAAATGCAATATCTGACACTGATCAATACAACAGTGACAAATCAAGCCAAAAGCATATGGAAATAATAATAATAATAATAATACTTTACTTATAGAAGGTGACTCATTTAAGTCAAAGATTATTTTCCCTTGAGGTCTTAAGAAGAAAGTATAACAATGTGCATCATATAAAAGATGATAGTAATTACTATTTATTTTAAAGTGTCTTTAGTATTATAAATACTAAATTCTATTATAATCTACTAGTAACATGTACATACTCATTATATCTCTTCTTAAATACTGCAACATTTTCTGCAGATTTTACATGCAGAGGAAGCTTGTTCCACAGAACTGTACCAGAGTAATGGAAGCTTTTCTTAAACTGCTCTGTTCTTGGTTGTGGTGGATGATGGTATTGTTGATCTCAATTGGTAATGTGTTGAACAAGGCCTGAATAAATCCTGTAGATACTCTGGTGCAGCTCCATGTAGACATTTATATGCAAGAACTGCCTTGTGAATATTAATCATTTCATATATTGTAAGCCATTTTAGTTCTGTAAACAACAGAGTAATCATTGGATGCATCTAAAATCATGCATGCTGCCCTTTTCTTAAGTTTATAAATCCTATCGAGCTGAGATTTGTCACAGTTTCCCCATACAGTTTAACAATAATTCATTGCTGGAAGAATATATGTATTGTATTATATAATGCAAGTTTCTGTAGGTAAATATTTCTTGATTCTACTGAGTAGGGCAATTTTGGATGACAGTGCTTTACAAATCTTGTCAATATGGTCATCCACTGTAAATTATTATCTACAGACACACCTACAAGCTTTTCAAATTTTACATTTTGTAACTGATGATTATTTAATGTAAGAAAATTTTTTGGGTTCCCCAATTTATGCTGTTTTGGTGATGTTCCCCAAATCATACATTTTGTATTACCTTCATTTATATTTTGTTGTGCCCAACTTTGAACTCTAATTGTCTAATCTTGTTTGGATATACAACTTCAGTATCAGAACTAGATGTATACAAGGTTGCATCAATCTGCAAACAAATCTGTTTTTGTGAATTCATTAGTTAATGGAAGATCATTTACATATATTTGAAAGAGGACAGGGCCTAAAAAACAACAACAACAAAAAAAAACAATATGTCCAATGTAAGTACAATGGTTTTGATGTAAATTTTTGAGCTGATGGATGTTAAAAATTCTACATTTTGAATTTTTTTTCTTTTAATTATTATAATTTTGTGTGTGGACTCTATAGCATTATTGTATTGTAACCAGAACTGCATTATAATGAAGGGCTCTATAATTAAGGAAAGCTGTAGTTGTTGAGCCATTTTTACTATGAATGCTGCAAATGGTCACTTCTAAAGTAAAAGAATGCTTTAACACTTGAATGCTGCAAATGGTGACTTCTAATGCAAAAGAATGCTTTAACACTTGAATGCTGCAAATGGTGACTTCTAAAGTAAAAGAATGCTTTAACGCTTGAATGCTGCAAATGGTGACTTCTAAAGTAAAAGAATGCTTTAACACTTGAATGCTGCAAATGGTGACTTCTAAAGTAAAAGAATGCTTTAACACATGAATGCTGCAAATGGTGACTTCTAAAGCAAAAGAATGCTTTAACACATGAATGCTGCAAATGGTGACTTCTAAAGCAAAAGAATGCTTTGACATTTGAATGCTGCAAATGGTGACTTCTAAAGCAAAAGAATGCTTTACACTTGAATGCTGCAAATGGTGACTTCTAAAGCAAAAGAATGCTTTAACACTTGAATGCTGCAAATGGTGACTTCTAAAGCAAAAGAATGCTTTAACACTTGAATGCTGCAAATGGTGACTTCTAAAGCAAAAGAATACTTTAACACATGAATTCTGCAGACTGCTATATCTTGCCTATGCTGCTGTGGCAAAATACAAAAAACTTGCAAAGTCACTAGAGCAAGAAAAGTAGTGTACTATACCCTTCTTTTGCCCATGGCAAGTAGTACTCTCCAAGATGAATATACCCATCAGTTAAATGCAAAAAACTGAATGTAATCAATGGAGCATAAAAAGTAGGACATTGAGACCTACTTTGCCCATGGCGAGTAGAACCCTCTGAGATGAATACGCCCATTAAGTTTCATCACTGTATACACAACAGTGTCAGTGAAAATGAGCTAAATGTAAAAGCTTACTTTGATTCCTATGCCAATGACGATAATGAAAACACCATTGGAAAAAAAGATCCCTATGCTTCACAGGTGATACCAGAATGAAGGACTGTTTGTTTCCATTTTTATTTCAATGTTTCATGAAATGATACAGAATTTGGTCATATTTATTTCAGTGGATAATATATTTAGATGGAATATATTTTCACAATCTGAGACTACTAAATCACTAAAATTTCTCCACCACTAAAATAACCCACTGTATGGTATATTTGGAGGTCAATCACTTGTAATCAATACTCTGGAAGCCACTGTACAGTATATTTGGAGGTCAATCACTTGTAATCAATACTCTGGAAGCCACTGTACAGTATATTTGGAGGTCAATCACTTGTAATCAATACTCTGGAATCCGCTGTATGGTATATTTGGAGGTCATTCACTTGTAATCAATACTCTGGAATCCGCTGTATGGTATATTTCGAGGTCAATCACTTGTAATCAATACTCTGGAATCCGCTGTATGGTGTATTTGGAGGTCGTTCACTTGTAATCAATACTCTGGAAGCCACTGTACGGTATATTTGGAGGTCAATCACTTGTAATCAATACTCTGGAATCTGCTTTATGATATATTTGGAGGTCAATCACTTGTAATCAATACTCTGGAATCCACTGTACAGTATATCTGGAGGTCATTCACATGTAATCAATACTCTGGAATCTGCTGTACAGTATATTAGGAGGTCATTCACATGTAATCAATACTCTGGAACCCACTGTATGGTATATCTGGAGGTCATTCATGTGTAATTAATACTATGACACCTGCATATGCTATATTTGGTGGTCATTCATCTGAAATCAATACTCTTGAACCAGCTGTATGGTATATTTGGAGGTCATTCATACGAAGTCAATACTATGAATAAGATACAGTTTGTTTTAAACTGTAAACAATAAAAAAATGTACCAAATTAAGCTAGGAAATTAAATTTGACTGTACATTTCCTACAAGCAAATTGCAAGAGCTTTATAGAATCAATCCTGAGATTTCTCAATTCCTATAAATTATTGACACAAAATTTATGATTGACAGTGTTTCTGTTCAACTTCCTGATAAAAAATGATACTTTAAACGAAATTTGGAAACTGTCTCTCTTGTGATCTTAAGTTTTGTAAATGATTTTCTGTAAAGTCTGGCTGAGTTTCTGGTAGATACCCATGGAATAATCTTTTTTAAAGCTTTATACATGTACAAAAGACAGGTAAACATACATATAATTGGCTGATATAAAGCAGTGAGTTTACACCTCTGCAATCCCAGGTTTGAACATTGATTATAACAAGTGCAAGGTCTGGTGGTCACCCCTTAAATGTCAATGGTTTCTTCCAGCTGCTCTGGTTTCCTCCACCTCAAAGACCACAAATCGGGAACATCTGAGTCATCAAGAATGTGTCATAACAGTTAAAAGAACTTGTTTTGCAAAACAACAGTAAATAAATTTAAATTCAAATTGCCAGACATTTCACCTTCACAAAGTCCCAAAACAAACCATTGAAAGAAAAAAGCTTCTTGTTAGAGTCTACATTGTTTTGTCAATAATTATTCAAACTACTAGTGAATTAAGATCTGGGGAGGTATTCAAGGATCTGTTTCTGTGAAGTTCAGATCTGGGGAGGTATTCAAGGATCTGTTTCTGTGAAGTTCTGATCTGGGGAGGTATTCAAGGATCTGTTTCTGTGAAGTTCTGATCTGGAGAGGTATTCAAGGATCTGTTTCTGTGAAGTTCTGATCTGGAGAGGTATTCAAGGGTCTGTTTCTGTGAAGTTATGATTTGGGGAGGTATTCAAGGATCTGTTTCTGTGAAGTTCTGAAGCTTCAAAGATACTGTGAATTCACTTGCATTTGTAGGGCACCAATTTTCATGCATTTCATGGATGCTATTAACCACAAATTTAAAGACTCAAAGAACAATGGTCCATTTGTAAATACAACAGGACCTACTTCTCATCTACAAAGTACAAAATTTAATAAGGGCCCCTCTCACATTTTCTTTGTGTGATGTCTATTACATGTATGAGGCGGTGGTGTTATTTTATTTCTGACATAAGTTTTGTGTTCACATGTTGGTTGCCATGGAAACTGTGTTGAAAAGAGATAAAAGAAGACCTTACAATTGATCAACCTTTCTAGGTATTTCTCATCGACAGGACAATCCATATATTATTAACCAAATTTAAAAATTATATAAAAATATTTTTATTATTTTGAATGCTTGAAGCTATATATTAAGTTTTAATGGAAAAAAGGATACAAACTTGCTCCTAGGATAGAAATCAATAATGAAAATCACCAACTTTACAAGTCAACTTAAAAATGGTTAAAGTTTCATTGCAAAACTAAAGCTGTCATTAAGTTTGCAGTAAAAGTAAACAGATGAAAGTATAAAAAAATTTCCAATGTGGAAATCAAACCACATTCACCTGCATGTGGCATGCAGTCACCTTACCAATATCCCTATTGAACTTCATGTTTCATTGAAAGCTACAGTGTGTTTGCAATGTAGCATGCAGTCACCTTACCAATATCCCTATTGAATTTCATGTTTCATTGAAAGCTACAGTGTTTGCAATGTAGCATGCTGTCACCTTACCAATATCCCTATTGAACTTCATCTTTCATTGAAAGCTACAGTGTGTTTGCAATGTAGCATGCAGTCACCTTACCAATATCCCTATTGAACTTCATGTTTCATTGAAAGCTACAGTGTGTTTGCAATGTAGCATGCAGTCACCTTACCAATATCCCTATTGAACTTCATATTTCATTGAAAGCTAGTGTGTTTGCAATGTAGCATGCAGTCACCTTACCAATATCCCTATTGAACTTCATATTTCATTGAAAGCTAGTGTGTTTGCAATGTGGCATGCAGTCACCTTACCAATATCCCTATTGAACTTCATGTTTCATTGAAAGCTACAGTGTGTTTGCAATGTAGCATGCAGTCACCTTACCAATATCCCTATTGAACTTCATATTTCATTGAAAGCTACAGTGTGTTTGCAATGTAGCATGATGTTGATACTCTGCTGCACTGTATTTTATATTTATTTTTAAAATATTTTAATGATACAAAGAAAGATCAACTCAATGAAACTTAGAAATACCTGGATCTTATAATTACTCTTTAGATATTAAGTAGTTCTATTTCAAATATCCCCCATAGATATCGACACAGAATATTCTCCGACTCCAAACTGCCAGTGTCCCCCTAAGTTTAACAAATCCCTATATTTTGATCATTCTAGGAGGGCAAAGGTACATATGCTGTGCCCCTAACAACTCAACCAAGGTGTAACACTGATGATGAAAGAAACCTGAAACAGATTTGAGAATACATGTGAGGGGGAAAAAAAAGGAAAGAAAGAGAACAAAAACAATCTTAACTTATTTGTTTCCCTGTATTCTTAAAGTATAATACTGCTAAAAATATAAATAAAGATGCAGTGGGCAAATGATATTTAATTTCCTGACTTGTAGTGGTTCTGCAACTCCTAGAAGGACTCAAACACAACACCAACTAAATGACAATGCTAATAATATTTTAAATTATAGACAACAGTGAAACCTGGCTGCACAATGTTATTTAAACATTAGGTTGTATATAACAGATACACAAACTGTCAAAATGTTTTCATGCAGCAAGCCTGTGCTCATATTTAATTTTTAGTGTGAAGTTGCCAAACTAAGCATATATTCTGCAATTTCCAATATACCAGCCAATGCCAATCTATAAACAAAATGATGGTAAAACAGTTTAATTTATATACTGAATGACACATTTACACCGTCTTGAAATTTATTTTAAAAAATTATTTTCATAAATATGGGGGGGGGGGGAGAGTATCCCTTTATTAATAAATTGAATACAGTCCATTAAACACCAACAAAAATGCAATTTATTTTTGCAAAACTATGAAAACTGAACCTCAGGAATAAATTAATTCACAGTAAAATCTATTTGCTTCCATATATTTTAACAAAAATAAAAGTGAAAAATCACTAAATAAGGCTGGGAAGTGTTGGACCTGGTCCCCTGTCATAAAATTTTATGACTCCAAATCTTATTTGAAAATATTCTGACCAATCAAAATGATCCATTGGCCATTGGTTGTTTTCAATACATTTATCACTTCAAATGCTGAGTACAGTTTTACGACAGTGGGGCCTGTCCCAATCTGATCATCCTCTGCCTTTTCCTTTGCATGCAAGAAAGAGATGAGGATGTTCCAAATGGGGCCTGGCCCATCAACATTCAGAGCAGTAAATATTACTCCAGGCTGGAGAATCTTCTTGAAATGTACAAAAGGCAGTCTTTTGATTGGTCAGAATGTTTACAAGTAAGATTTGAAGTTGAATACAGTTTTATGATGAAGGGGCTTGGTCAATACAAGAAGCCAGAGACAGCTGATTGGTTAATATAAAAAGCCAGGGACAGCTGATTGGTTAATACAAGCAGTCAGGGATAGAATGGTCTATGGTTCATAGTATAATTACTTACAATTTGATTTAAAATGTTGGGATTTGGATTTAATTAGGAACAAGTTATGTTAAATAATACTTACTTTTCTAACAACTCAACCTCTAGAAGTCCACTGTCTGAAACATTTCCTCTTTCCCTGAAACATTCAATTAGGGCCACATATGCTGTAATGAACTGAAACAAAAACACATAAAAGTTTCATTGCAGATGTTCTTGTTGAAGTATTAGTCATGCATTTTTTCTGCCATGTAGACATAAAATAAATGCAGACCTGATTGGCTGGACAATTAAAAAATATATCATCACAGTTCCTTTTTGTGAAAAATATTCTGTTAAAGACTGACACAAAATCTGCTGATTGGTTAATATTGCAAAACATTTTCTCGAAGAAAATGGTTGTTGGGGAAAAGAAACTTGATGCCTAATGTAGCTGACTGTATTGTCCCACCTACTTGCAGTGTACATGATATAAAAGCTTGAAGAAGTCACTAGTGCAAGAAATCACTGTGATTTAATACTTTTTTTTATTGCAGTAAATATTATCATTATGAACACAAGTATTAAGTTTCATGACTGCATAAATAAGTGTCAAAAGAAAAGAACCACATTGAAAAGGGTCAATAATACCAATACCGAAACACAAGTGTGAACAATAGGTCACAATGGCCAAACTTGAGTAGCTGAGAGTAATTCTTTATCTCAAGATGAATGTAGCATGAAAGTACATGTAGTAGAAAATGAGTTGTGGAACTAAATGCAACAAGAGACTCAAGTAGACCTGAGATCACTCACCTGGCTGACATCCACCTAAAAAAGCCAAATGCAGGAGCAGTTGGCCAAGAAATCTGGGTTAGTATGATGCTTTTTGATATTCAAAAAGGTGTCTATTTTACATCCCCTCCCCATGTAATATGGGGGATATAGCTATTGCTATGTCTGTCCGTTCATAATCCATCTGTATGTCTGTCTGCCAAGAACTTTTTCATTTCCAGAATATAACTCTCTCCAACCATTCAAGTTTTCTCTTTGAAACTTAATACAGATGCTGGACTAGTGATCATGATGTGCCTTTTGCCATGTACAATTGCTCAGTTTCAGTATTTTTTGTGTTTGTCCATTTTTCTGTCTATCCATCCATCCATTATTCACACTTTAATTTCATAGGAAAAACTCTGAAACTATTTAAAATATCTCTATGAAACTTGGTAAACATATTAGAAGTCCAGATGTGCCTTTTGCCTTTTACAATTCTTCATTTGTAAGATTATTAACATTTTCATCCATTAGTCTATTCATCCATTCATCTGTCCATCATTCACACTTTCATTTCTGGAGTATAGCTTTAAAAATGTTCAAGATATATCTGTCAAACTTGGTACACACATTAAGGCTAGTGGACCAGGTGCATTTCACTATTCATTCTTCAGTATCAATGTTTTATTGTTTATGTCCTTTTGTCTGTTCATCATCCATTCACACTTTTATTTCCGGTGCAAAACTCAAGATGCCTATCACTTCTCTGTTTACTCTGTAAATACAAACTTCCTATGTATGAAATCTTCAACAAATCATTCAGTCTTCTAGTGGACATTTTGATAGCATGGGGATGTAGATGACTCCATTTTCTTGTTTTTTGTTATCTCCCTGGTAGGTCGGTCCATGACAATTTTCATTTCTGGTGCATAACTCTCAAACCATTCAAGGACTTTCGACCAAACTTGGTACACATGTCAAGCAAGTTGTGTAGAGGTGCCTTTGATACTTAGAATTTTCCATGGGCAATTTTTTTAAAATGTTACCATGGAAACAAAAATTCTGTATAGGCAGTATACAAACTGAGTGCTGTGCCACAGAATACTAGCATAATTAGTATAAAACTTGAGAGTACTGGACCATTGGGTACTTTCGGCAGAGTCTTTACATAAGCTGGGTACTACACAGGAGAATCATGTAATCCAATCTTCCAATGTAATGGCTTGAAAAAAATCCATGCATGGCAGTCTAGACAAGCTAATAGTTTCTTCTGAGCAAATAAAAAGTTATGCTACTTATAAAAATATGAAGTAAAACTTGTGTATAGTTTCATGAAATCTCACTCAAATTTATCCATCCCCAGACACATAATAGTAGATGGCAAGTATACAATAGTCAATATAGAAGCTCTGAAACAAAATAGTTGTTTCCTTAAGAATATGATGGTTATAAAATACATTATTGGTATATTCAGGTGAGCAACATGCCTTCTTCCCATGAAGTATATCACACTAAAAGTCTGGTGTCAACAGGTGTATTGCAATGAGAGTTACAGCACTGACTGATAATCCAGGGAGAGACAGACCAATGGATGGATGGATGCAGAACAAAGTGAATGAGTATCCCATTACTGCCCACTTCCTAAATAAGCAATATAATTTTAACAAATTCGAAAGCTGGTGGTTCTACCTGATGCAGATGAACAGCCTGTCCAGTCAACAATGTGAACTGCTGAAGCGCATGGGTGAACTTGACATTTTTGTCTTCCTGATCCTTACCCATGGAGTAAAGGTCGCTTAAACAGTATCCCAGCTCCAGCATACGCATGGAGGACACCTTTTTCCTGTCATGGAACAAAAATCTCTACAGTGGTGATAGGAACAAACAATTAAATCCATAAAATACAATTTCAATTGCTCACATGATTGGGACAGTTTTAGTTTCTTTGGACATATACAATTTTATAACATCAACCATTCTCAAACATCGGAATTGTATTGTGCTGCTTGAGTAAAATTTTGTTTCATGTTTCAAAAACTCATTTTTGTAGGTATAGTAGGACCCCGCTATAGCACGATGGTCGCGGTCCACAAAACGGGATCGTGCTATGTCCCGAACCGTGCTATAACCAACCTAGACAAAACCAAGTCATTTAGCTGAAGAAAATGATGCATGCACCAAAAAAAGGGAGTGGAGGGGGGTAAATTGTGGGCTCAAAACAACGTGCTTCATTGGCACAGTTACCATCTTAAATCAATGCATAATATACAATAAATACACATGCAGTGAAAACAGAGATTGCACATATAATATTTTACTTTATTCAGAGAACCATGCGTTGGTACATTTATATGTACATGTCTATTGTATAGCATGAATAGTTAAAGGATCAACACGTGTACTCAAAAGCCGATCTCATGGCATGCGTAGGAGTGAGTCCATAATAATTCCATCGAAAATATGCACACAGAAATATAATATCATTGTCTGATAAAGTTATGAAATCCTACATCGTCGTCTAGTCATTGTAAATCGTCGTCGTCTAGTCATCGTAAAACACGTTCGACTCCAATTCCTCAACTGTACTGTCATATGTGGGTGCTTATGCACGAGACTGAGCTTGGGCTCTTGCAAGTAACACTTTGATCATAAAGTCAGAAATCTATTAAAAGATGCAACTGGACACGTGTCAATTGTGTGGCAAGATCACAAGGAGTTCAAATAACCACCCTCTGTTACTTGGCACTGAACAAGTATCAAACAAGCGGCATGTGGGAAAACAAAGAGTGTGGTGCTTTTACAAGCTAAGGGATTAAGGTCAAAGTATATGCACAGGAAGTTGTAGAACTCTACTTGAAAACAAAGTGAGTGCTTTTACAAGCCAGAGGCTTATCAGCCCACGTGCACTGGCAGATAACTTGGGAAATGTCACTTGGGAATTAAATCTGACTTGTGGAAACACCGGACCTAATCCTGTCCATGGCTTCAAGCTTCTCTTTAACAGAAAAAGCTTAACGTTTCCGTGTACTGTTATCCATTGTAAATAACTACTAATTAAAATTCTGACACCTATTTGTTTGAACGACTGCAGCAAGAATAATTGTTAATCAACAATGGGGTCATTTTTATAGGGAGTGTACAATATTATTCACTGGTCAACTGATTGCATGGGGATTGTCTAACAACACCGCCAAGCCACGTGTGCGCGTTGGCGGCTTTCGTTTTTTTGATGTTTTATAAATCATAGCCGCATGGTTTGAACAACTTTAGCTTTGAGATTGACTTTAATGATTGTCAATGACTTTAATTAATTGATTTATAAATTCAGGTGCGAATCTTTTATCAACCACTGCATTGTTTGGTACTTGGCTGTGTATGCAGTTGAATGAGCAAACATATGTCGGCTATTGTTTGAGCAACGATTGTACACAGAATGTATTGAAGACAAACACAATGAAGACTTAATGACTTTATTGTTCATGTGCCAGTAATAATAAGATTAACACTTGTCAGCTTTAAAATGAGCTGACATCTTTCAAAAATAAACTAAGATCAAAGTGCAGTGATTGACTACTGACACATTTGAAATGAACATTCACAAATAGAAATGTTCAGCATCTTTATTCATATAATGAAAGATGCAATCATAAGACACTTTTTCTTCAAGAATACAATACAGCTTGCCAAATTATTAAATCAAACTCTTGTTTATTTTGGCACAAAACTTTGCAGTAGTTCAAGAAATTGGCGAAATTATTGTAAAATTTCGGTAACCACGCCACGATCGTATTATATCCGAATTCCTACACAATCTCTTCCCCAAAATGATAATTAATTTTTTACACATTATTTTTCGTACTTTGAAAAAATAATTTTGTGTTATATCCGAATTCGTGTTATAACAAAGCGTGCTATAGCGGGGTCCTACTGTATGTGATATGTAATATATGTACTTTGTAAGTGATGATGATGTAAGAATGACAACCACACAGAATTAATTGTGTGCAAACATTTGGTCAGGGTGCTATACAAAGACTTAGAACTCTCAGGCTAAAACTCTAATCTTGTTCTCCAGTGGATATTTGCACAAAAATAAATGTGTATGATCCGTATAATGTAATAATAATGAACCTGTCTTAAAATAAAAAAGTTTCCAGAAGATAAATCTGAAGGATGTCTAGATAATTTATAAAATTATGCATTAAAAATACATGTATTATTCATTTTTAACAAACCTGTCTTAGAGAAAGCACTGGTATGTTGCAGTTATTGCTTTGAACGTCTTTTCCATACACAGCTGAACGTGTAATGATAACTGGTACAAGACAATAACAGGCCATTTTCCAGTAGTGTATAATGTCAAACAATGCACATTATTTATAAAAACTACATACAATGAAGAATTTCAGAGATATGTGAATAGACTTAATCTTATTCATGATAAAATATAGACTGAGTCTGATGTCACTCTACTGATATTTTATTTCATGATAAAATATAGACTGAGTCTGATGTCACTATTGATATTTCATGATAAAATATAGACTGAGTCTGATGTCACTCTACTTATGACATTTTATTTCATTATGATGGCATTTTTCTAAGTGTACATGTATGTGTTTTCAGAAAACTTTTGTCTCTGCCTTCAAAACAGTTATTAAATCAGAGAGAACTGTTACAGTGGTCTGGAATCACCACACAGAGACTAAATGAATGTGGTCATGCCTAATAATGACCTAACATAAAGATAAATAATCAGGCTATTGATCTGTGCAAGTCACACATTTCCAGCAAGCCTTGGTTATGAAATACATGTTGACAATGCTATGCCATGTGTGTGGAGCAATATTTTTACTTTCAATAGGTAATTTGCCTGGTATCACCTATTGTAATCATGACCATCATTGGCAGAATTACATCCAAGACTCGGACTAGAGACAATGTTTTAATCTGTGGCCACACCTGTCCAATTTGATCTTCCAGGTCAGAAAGAATTCCAGCTGTAACTTCATCAAATGTATACGCAGCTTGGCTGGTGTCTTTGGTTGCTTCAGACCAAGAAGGCTGGCTGCGTGGGTGATGCACATGTAACCCTCTGGGTCACCTGTGAGGTATTTGGCCTAAAAAACAGAAACATTTTCCACAAAAAAATGAACACACTAGTGAAATGGATGTTGACAAAGACATCTAAGGATCTAAAGACATTAGGTCCTATGTTCACATGAGATCACCCATTACCAAGTGATGCTAATGAAACTGATCTAGGTGGGAAAAAAAATACATTTGTGTTTGTCATTGTATACAAAAAAGACCAAGTCCAAAAAGATCAAAAAATATTTTAAAAATTTGTATATTGGCATGAAAATCTAAACAGATCATCTACATATACAGAGTTCAAGATAAGAATTTAATAAATTGGGTGTTTTACTCCCTGGTTTTAAACTAATAATGTTTTAAAAATAAACGCTTGATGGGGTATTTTAGTAAAGACCGCAAAACACAAACTTATGATATTAGACTGAGTCTTAATCATCAAGATGTTAATCATGCCATTTAGAATGCATAAAATGGCTTAGTGACCAAAACTAATTCAGGCTATTCCCAATAGCATAGTTTATACTGATCAAATGCACCATCATAAAACAAGGACTGTGCTTGTGGCAGGAACAATCAGCTAACAACTTTGGACTAAATGCTTAAAATTAAATTGTTGTTCATAATTTGAACACATTAAAAAATTTCTTTATGAATTTTTAGTTAATTTGTTTGTATAAAATATGCAGATACACTACTATCTAGAGATGCATGCAAACTTGCTTACCAAATTTGTTTGTCCATATCAAGTGGTTTTTAGCCTAACCATGCTCACAAAGTTGTCCTCAAAAAAGTCCAAATTTTTTTAAAAATATGTAAACAATGGAAAAATTTAATCATGTCAAATACAATATGCCTGCCAAATTTAATTTGTCAACATTAAGTGCTTTTTGATCAATCATGCTAACAAGGATGGAAATGTACATATGTAGTAATCTGTTGCTTTAAAATCTTCATTTCCAGGCCTAAATGTTATCACCTGTCATATTATTTGCTCAAATTAAAAAGAAACAAAAGAAAAGAAAACAGGAGTCCTTTGAAGAGACATGCTATAGTGGCCAAAATGAATTTCCATGAATCTAAGAAAAGACCATTTCTTCTTTTAAACTCCTGAGTGTTGAAACAATCTCTGATATTCTTCAGCAATAACAAGATTTTCAAGAAGCTGCCATGGTGGTCACATTGGATGTAAGATTGGCACCAATTTCTTTTTTGGACCAACTAGACATCATAAATCTTTTGGTGAAAACCCTATGCTGATATGACCATCCATTCAGGAGAAGCAGTGATAGCAAGATTTTGAACATGACCATAGTAGCAGCCATATTTGGATTTAAGATCAGCACCATTATCAGCTAGGACCAACTAGTTATCATAGAAAGTCTTCTGGTGAAAACACCATATTGATATAACCACCCATTCAGTAGGAGAAGCAATAACAACATTATAAAAAAAGGTGGCCATATTGGCTGTCAGAACAGCATTATTTTCATACAGAGCCAACTAGACACCATAAGAAGTCTTCTGGTGAAAACCATGTGACAATATGACTTTCCATTTAGGAGTAGCGATAACAAGATTTTCAAGACGGCTTCCAGACATATTGGATGTCAGATCAGCACCACTTTTATTGAGTACCAACTAAACATTATAAGAAGTCTTTTGGTGAAAAGTCCATGTTGATATGACCATCATTCAGGAGGAGTAGCGATAACAAGATACTGGCATGCCAAGTCCGCAGTCCAAGCTAAATATTCCCTCCTCCAAATACTAATTGGAGGCCCAGAATTGAAAAGAACATGATCCCAGTCTGATTCCTTAGTCACAGCCAACATATGAAATAACTTCCTCTTTTGACTTAAACCAAGACTACAGGGCATTAAAGCGGGGAGGAAATAGGGAATTACTGCAATAGTAGCAGGTAGTTATTATATAATTAAAATTAGTTTTACACCCCTTCCTAATCTACATTTTAATATCAGTAATACATAACCTGCCACTATTACATTGCTGAATTTACCAGTTAGAAGGGAGGCTGATGGCCTCAAACAAAACAACTTGTATAAGAAAAATGCACTTGCCTTTACTGTAGGAGTGTTTATTACTGACGGCTGGTAGATGACTTTGTCAAATATTGTGATGTCACAATTGGACCCAACAAGTAAATGCCTTCGCTCTGGTGTGCCAAAGATTGAATAAAAAAACATGAAAAGGTAGAGTGAGATTGCCAGAAGGCAGCTTGCACAACATCATCCAAGAAGGAGTAATTCAGTAGGCCCAAGATGCAGCAATAGCCCTAACCTCATGGTCTTTAATTCTCATGAAAGAAAGATCCCTTTCTGTCAGGGACTGATAAACTCTTTTAATAGTGATGATAATCCAGTGGGAAATGGTGGCCAACAACATATCAGAGTTTGAGAGCGCGAAAAAGATGATTCTGACATTTTCTTCTCCTTTTCAATGAAGTCAAATAAAACATTAATGAGTTAACAGGGCAAAGGAGCCTATCCTGCTCATCCCTAGCATAGGTACGATTGAGACTGGAAATCTCAATAAGAACAGGGGCTACTAAAGGTAGCTGATTCTAAGCCAGAAACCCAGGTTGGCAAAGAAGAGAAACCAAATCACAGTTACCATTGAACTGTAAACAACCCTTTTCCAGTGACAAGTCATGGACTGATGCTAAGGAGAACAGGAAAACTGTCTTATGAGTAAGGTTCTCGAAAGGAAGTTTCACTCAAACCTTCATGAAAGGTTCCATCTAGGCATTAATAAGCAAGATACTGGTCTCTGAAGCTCAAAACACCTGATGAGATCAAGATCCAAACCAATGATGGAACACCTTGAGAACCTGAGAGTGTTAGAAAGAGCTGCCCTATAGCCCTAATGATAGATACAGAACATTCTCTTTCCTTGATAAGGAAGAGAAGAAAGTCTGCAACTGCAGTTAAAGAGGGACATCTAGGATGAACGCATTTCCTACTGCACCAATTATACAAAATTCTCCACTCTGCCCATTAGAGGATATTCCACACAAACAGAAGGGGCATGTGTACTTTCTTGATGCCTGAGGTATGTTAGTGAAGTCTTCCTACGAGAACTAGATCCACAGCCATGTTCAGAGTTTCCAGGAGAGAGAGGTAAAGTAAGCTAACAATGAAGTATTAGCCATAAGATTACAATGACGGACAGAATCTGAGCAGGGATAAGATCCAACTTCTCTAGGTTGGAAATCAGACCCAGACATGCCATAGTCAACCCAAAGACAGATAGGTCCTTCAGTCATCAAAATACTGGAGGATGGCTATCTCTAAACACCTCAAGTGAGCATTTATTATCCCCACCATCCTGGTAAAGGCTATGGGGCAGAGGCAAGGCAGAACAAAAGAGCCCAAAACTGAAATACCTTCTGGCTGAGACAAAACCAGAGGTATTTCCTGTGATGCAGGAAGATAGGGACGTGAAGGTATGCATCCTGCTGATCTATGGAGACCGCCCAGTTGTAGGGCCTTATGGTGTTCCTGACCAAAGTCGTAGTCTCCATTCTGAAGTGTTCTTCTTGATGGAATCTGTTTAAGGCAGAAAAATCAATGACGAGTTGAAACTTTCTGTCTTTTTTCAACACCAAAATGATCCAGAAATAGAAACCCATATTTTGGTCATTTGCCACCATCTCACCTGCACTCTCTTCCCTTAGATGAACCAGTCTGGACTGGTGAATAGAAATGGGAGTCCATGCCAGGGGGGGGGGTCCCTGGAATTGAAGCCAATGACCGTTCTTTAAAGTGGGAAGGACTGATACATCATCTGTGATGCCCAACCAAGCCTCTGAAAAAGGGCTAGTCTGGCACCTACTGGGATGCTGGGAAGAGAAAGATGCTGTAGGAGAAAGTGCGACTCCATAGGGCCAAATGACTCCTTCAATAGGGTAGGGGGAGGAGTTGAAGGACTTCCTCCCGTGGCCTCTACAACCACCTCGTCTAGTGAAGGACAGGCATGAGGGAGTATTGAACTGGGACTGCTTGTGTGGCTGTTGAAGTCAACCCTGTTTAAAAAGCTTGGAAGAAGGTTTCATCTGTCAATCACAAGGTGGGTGCACTTCTTGGCTGGTTTCCACTGGCCCAGAGTCATGGCCAGGGATCAGTGTTGCTGGTTCCTCAACAGGTTCTCACTGTTATGGACACTGACACAGCATGCCTCAATATTTTAGACACAGTTTCCAGCAAGCATTGAAGAGCTGCTGAAGACAATTATTTCTCATTCTAAAGACTGAAGAAGGCAGCCAAAAAGTGATCTGCATGAGAAGCTATTTTAATATGGGTTCGAGCCTTAAGTCCCAAGGCTTCCAAGAATTTCATTTGGAGACAAGCACAGGCCTCAGCCAATTTCCCCACTTGGGAAGCACCAGAGTCTAAGGGGAGCAGGTTGGTGGGTGGGCTTATGGGATAAAGCAGGAGAATGAAATTAATAATTAGAGGTGGAAACCAGTGGCTAAAGCACAGAAAGGAAAACAGATCTGGCAGCCTGTTGGCACTGGAAAAATTTCTGCACTAGCTCCTGAACCATTGTTGAGTGTGGGAGCAGCAGTGGATCCAAACAAGAGTGCACCCTGGAAAGCCTCTCCAGACTGAAGAGAATGCTAGTGTCCCCAGCCCCTGAAGGCTTGAGGCACAGGTCTGGGGGAAGAAGGTGTTATATCACATTTACCACCTTATCAAAAGTCCATACTTCCTCCTCCTCTATCACCTGACACATGAGGTGGGGAGGAGCAGGGGATCCTAATAGAAGAGAAGGGCTTGCTGCAACCAGTTCTTCTGGGAACTCATTCAAGTCCAACCCTACTATCTTTCCTACTTGGCAAACGGGATTGATGATTTTTTTCAATGATCTTGGAGGAGATTGGTAGCCTGCCTTCTGCCGTGTACACCATAGAGAGACCCACGATGTCATGGAGGGAAAAAAAGACTCACTACCAGGTAGTGAGAATTTCCAAATACTATGGGGATTAAACAAGAACATAGGAAAGGGGGGGGGGGAGATACCAATCTGATCTTCTTCCCTAGAGTGGTGAATGAAACCCAATTCCCTATCCCCATGGGGATTGAGCAGTCACCCAGAGAAAGGGTGGATATTAACGTGATCCCTGTTCCCAGACTGTCAATCAAAACCCTGTTTCTGGTTGCTCAAAGAATGCTGCCCAGTGACTGTTGGCTAGAGCCCTGTGCCTATTGTCTGGTGCCCACTCAAAGACTGGATTGGTGAAGAAGATCTGACAGATCCGGAGTCTGCATCAAATCCATAGGAGTGAGACTGCTACTCTTCCCTGTATTTGGGAAGGCACGACTGGCACTTTACCTCCCTTGAGAGGGCGCTGTCCATCCCTGCCAGGAAGGTGTGACTTGCTCTCAGGCACCAGTAATTTTCCTCCCTTGGGAGGAACCAATGATCTAGCTGTAACAGGCACTGATGACAATGAAATGAGCATCAGGGTTCTGAGACCTTTTGCCAATTTCTGAACTATGGAAAGGAAATCACTCCTGGTTCCTGCCCCACTGGGGGTGTAGACATCCTTAAGGTTAGAAGTGATCCAGACCCCTCCTGGGAATGGAAGGGGTCATCCTGGGATGAAGAGGAAGAAGAGGGACCTTTCTGTCAAGCCCCATATTTAATCTGTCTACAGGCAACAAAACAGGACGTCCATTCTTACGTGTATATTTAGTACACAATATACAGGTGTAGTGATTGTCCCAAGTGGCCTTCTTGTGCCCAAACTTACCCACACCTTGCAACATATTAATGTGCTGAAAGAGAAAAAATGACAAACACTAAATGACCAGGAACCAGAAAACGGTAGGTGATACTAACCCTGACAATGGTACTAGAAGGGGGAACAATTAACAGAGGCATTGCTTCAATGAACAAGGTGCAAAATCCCTTCAGTTTCAGCAAAAAGGAACATAAAACAGTTACACACAATTAATGCAAGGGGTGGGGAAAATAAGGCTCAATCAACAAAAAAAGGATATGTTTAGCCAAAAAAGCAGTTAAAGGCAGCAATGAAAGTGAAATTGGTTGAGCATACTGATGCATGTGTACTCACAGAATAGTCCATGGAAAAAGAAGATATTCTATATGTTGGCTATTACTAAGGAATCAGACTGGGACCAAGTTCTCCAATTACTAACTGGAGAAGGGAATATTTAGCATCGATTGGGGACTTAGTGTCCCAGTAAAGGAAAGCAATGCAATATTTGCGGGTAATGCATTGCTGCCATTAAATTCTCTATTGGTGTAGATGGTCATTTTATCATTTCTTTTTAAATCAGCCTTATTCTGCACCCATTTAAATCCAGCATGTGAATTGGCAAATATGTTTCAAAAATAGCAATAGTCTGGTTTATTTTTATCCTGTCTCTGTTCTGACAAATTCATTTACCTATGCCTACACTTGTATGGAGATTTAAGTATCATAATTTATCTTTTGCTAGACAAAACTTTGAAGAAAATCTGATAAGCTAAACTTTGGTTCACATTTTTTCTTTCTAAAACTGTGTGTTCATTCTAAGAGCATAGTTTCACATTCAAACCCTTTGGCAATCATACTGAGATAGATACCTAGAGCATCTGGTACATGTTAAATGTTTAAATAGAACTGATTCATGCCAGCATAAGGATTCTTCTGTAAAAACGTATGATCTCACAGGTCAAATGTCAGGATTTTTTTCTAAGAAATTGAACCCTGAACAAAATACTGAAACAAAACCATTAGGAAAGTAGCTCTCTGTATAAAATGTATGCATTAGTAGTTTCACTCACAGGGCAGTTCTTAGGAAAAATAATTTGTACAAAGGTTAGAGAACCTAGATATATAGTTTATGAACTTTAAGAACTTCATCTCAAATGTCATGATGTTCAGATTACAATTCCTAAAGGCAACTAATGTTTATTTCTTCAATTCATGAGTTCAGTTGAAAAGTCTGAAACATTTTGCAGTTTTGCAGTCACAGTCTATGTCTATGTTCACCATGTTTGAAAATTGCTGAATAGGACGGACATTCACTAAATATTTCTTTGTGCCCTACTATTGCAAAACTGTATTCTCACTGAATGGAGTACTGATCATTAGGTTCTGATCACAAATGTCATACTTTAAATGCTTTTAAACCTGTATGCAGAATTCATTAATCCTACCTTTCCCCTGAGTCGGAGTAGCTTTGCTCTGTAGACTTGTATTTCCCTGTCTGGTTCCTCCTCAGTTTCAGTTCTCTGTGCCAGCAGCTTCTCTGCCTCCTGTACCATTGTAAAAGCCTGTCAAATAACAAGAACTTATTATACACCCTGATTCTGTTCCCTAAAACATAACATGGGTAACTGAACAATATTTTTCCATATATATTATTTTCAAGTGGTATACATCATCAATAAGGATATGTGTCTTTACATTATGACATCATCAAACTTTTTACATCACAACATCATGCAACTTTTTACATTATGACATCACCCACCTTTTTACATTATGACATCATTCAACATTTTACAATATGACATGATCCAACTTTTTACATTATGACATCATCCAACTCACCTGATATATTCATGTGCATCATGAGTGAAATTATGAATGAAGTTGAGTCAAGAATAAAACGAGCATACTAATTTAATTAAATATTTGTAATTTTTTCTTTAAAGTAATGTTCAGAGACTGTTAACTGATGCCAATTATGAAATAAGAGTATGTAATAAACAGGTTATTCTATCTGTACTGCCTGATATCTCCGGTGGACTTGCTATTTTGGCATAGCCAACTTGCATGTTTACTGGCCACATGTCAATATATATATATATATATATATATATATATATATATATATATATATATATATATATATATATATATATATATATATATATATATATATATATATATGCACATGTATATACCTGCATTATTAGACATCACTATATAAAGGACACCTATTCATAAACGACATCATTTTATGAAGTTTTATCTTAATTTTAGATACAAATATTAATAATAAGCGGACATGATTGTGTGCTCCCATGGGTGTCCTGTATAAGCAGGTTTTAATGTATTTGCACGATAGGTCCAATCACAAGTCAAACTGTAATATAACAGCAAACAAGATCACATAACAAAACCATCTGATAATGCAAAGTCTTGGCAGTTATATGTATAATATTCATTGAATTATACAATATGACACATGCACCATCAGTATTCAAACATCATATCTGTAGCTAGTTCAACATTATTTTATTAATTTGGTAATTGATCATATAGGAGTAATAATCATACAGTTTGCTAAGAGAACATGGTACAAGGGGCATTTCTGTCCAAGTAATCGATGAGCTTTTCAACATGCATACAAACAGATGTTTAACTTCATTTTATAGAAGAAAGTTTGGACTTCTATCCCCAAAATATTTTTGAGGAATATATTTTTTTTTTACTGGGCTATAAATAGCCTTTCAAAATGTTAAGGTCAGTCAAAGCTTCCTGTTTTCATCACTTACAACATTCATAGCTTGTATTAAATGATATTTCAATCAAGAAACAACATGATATTTAACCAAGCAAATTCTGTGATTTTTTTTCCTCCTACCTACTGTGGTGAAGACACAAAAGAACACAATGATAAATCTGACTATGACTCTTGTGACAGAACTGCAAAGTTACTAGGTGGAAATGGAGATTAACCAAGTTTCATGTCTCTATCTCAAAGGGCATTAGAGTAAAACTGCAGAAAAAGTGAAGAAATTGATGAGTGCCCTTGACCTTGAACATAAAACTTTGTGATATACAAGACGCCATCAAACAGAGAAACATAACTGTACCATGGTTCATTCCTGAACTTCAAACAGCTTTTAAGGTCTAAAAGCAACCATGAAATAAATACCAGTGACCTTGACCTTGAAGACAGGACCCCAAATGTGGGATGCAACATACCTTCTAATGACATTATACAGGGATACCAAATTTCAATAATTTATCTTAAACAGCTCATTAAGTTATACAGCAGAAGGGAAAATGCTACTGAAACCAAAAATATTGGCCTGTGACCTTAACCTTGAAGATAGGACTCCCAATGTGGGACATGACAAATATAGCAAGCTTCATCCATTAATTTCAAATGGCTCTAATGTTACAGATTGGAAACGAAAAGTTTGAAGGAAAATGTAAAATACTGACTCATGACCTTGACCTTGCAGATAGGACCCACAATGTGGCATGCAACACATCTGGTAATGATGATGTATATGTTCACCAAGTTTCATCTCTTAATCAAAAACAGCTCTTAGATTATAGATAGGAAAGTAAAATGCAATGGAAACTTAAAATATTGACCCATGACCATGACCTGGAAAATACAACCCAGTTTGGTACATGTGACACTTTATAATGATAATGTATAAGTATACCAAGTTCTATCCCTAAAGCTGAAAGGGCTCCAATGTTGTAGAGCAGAAAGGAAAATAGGACCACATAAAACACACATTCTAATGATGAAATATAAGTATACAAAGTTTCATCCCTTAATCTCATACAGCTCTGAAGTTAGTGACCAGAACGAAGAGTCTGATGGAAAACATAGTCATAATATGTCATGACCTTGCCTTGAAGATTTGATACCCAATGTGGAAGTCCCGTGACACCTTCTGATGATGCATATATATATGCATACATTTCTTAATCTCAAATGGCTTAAAAGTTACTGAAGGGTAAAAAAAAGTGTGACAGAAAACTTAAACCTTAAAGACAGGACACTAAAGACTCCCCACAAGGTATGTGACACACCTCTAATGATGATGTTTGAGTATAGCAAGTTTTATCCTGTAATCTCAAATGGCTTTAAAGTTTCTGAGTGGAAAAGAAAGCATGATGGATGGATGGATCAAAAATGTGGATCCTATGTCCCCAGCTTTACAAAAAAAAGGCAGGGAACAATATGATTAGTATAATGTCTATACATGTACCTCCAACATACTCAAAGATTGTTTGGTTCTAAATGAAGTATTGACCCCCTCCCCCCCCCCCAATTTTTTAATAAAAATTTTTTTCCCCCCAAAATTAACTGTTTCAAGTTATTCTATATGCAAAATGCAATAAATACTTCAATCAAGAACCCAAAAATATTTTGGAGGAGATGGAGATAAAGACATTCTACACAAATATTAAAAAGATCATTTTTGGTCTCTGATGGGTAAGTGCAAGCTCTTAATGTTTTAAATTTGGACAAATGGGGAATTTTAACTGACCCTCACCAACATTAAAGGCACTGACCCTGACCAATAGTTTTAGCCCAGTAAAGAGTAACATTCATCACAAAAGTTTATTTTTTTTTAAGTTCAAACTTTCTCCTAAAAAATGAATTGAAACTTATTTGAATTAAATGTATGCTGAAAAAAATCACATATTACCTGGTCCAAACATGATCCTTTATATCTTCCTCCAAAAACTGTTGGAACACACAGCAATTTTCTTGCATGATTTGAAATGAGACCTGTGCTTGTCATTTTGGGCAATTTAAAATAAATTTTATATAAATACATGTACATTGTTGAAATAACGAAGGAATTCTGCATAATGTTGAAATATTTTACACTGGAACTGGGGCCTATTTTCAGCCCATGATGACCCCTAAAAAAAATCCTTGACATAAGGGAAAGAATTTTATCCTCTGGCTTCACCTTTAGACTAAACAAATCTTCCCTCATGTTCTGAAAATAGCATGCCATGTAAGACCAAATATTCATTTGCAATCTGCTATTCATGAAACATTATCAAGGCCTGTGGGGTCTTACATGTAAGGCTTACCAATGTTGCATCAAAAAGAGCCTTTGGCCCTGTGGCAACAATGCTCTCTTTGCACAAAAGCTGATCATCTTAAAATTGAGATTGTATTTTCTTATATCAATTGTATATCAAGTTCTCAAAACTTCTTGTGCTCTGGATCCATGTTGGACTGACCACACTAACTGCACAAGACTGTACTGGAACAAGATGCATATGCGACCTACAGAATTTCTATATTCAGTGTATTCCTATGTCTTCTGCCCAGCATACTAACCTGTCTGTAATTCTTGATGGCTATAGCAGCAGCTGTGGCCTCTACTCGAGTATCAATGACCTTCCAGGGTTTCTTGGCCATCTCCCACTGGTACACCATCTTGTCATACAGGGGCAGTAACTGCTTTAGGTAGTGTCCCACACTCTGTATGGGTTTGGCACCCAATAGGATGGAATGAACCATAGGAAAGGTATCCCTTGTATAGGTGGAGATGGTAAAAAAGAGAATAAAGTAGAGAAAAGAATGTAGAGATGGGCAGAAAACAGCAGAAAATACATGAATTACAAAAGTGGCAAGAAATGAATGAAAAAGATGATTTCTGAATGTAAGTAATAAATGGACAAGTGAGACAGGTAATTGTTTAAAGAAATATCATCATAAATGTGATCATTATTGAAATTCCACGTAAAGTACTGGGTTTTAATCACAATTCCTTTCATTATGATTTTTTTTTTAAAATTCTCATTTTTTAGCCTCCAAAAATATGCATTTTCATAACAAGAGTCTCACCAAATGGTGCATGCAGAAAACCAGTGTCCTATTATTAAAAATGTTTTAAGTCTAAAAACTATCTAAAAAGATATTTATTGCCTTTTACAATCAAAAGCCCATCCTAGCAAAACTCTCTCAGGCTATTTCCTTTGATTGGTGAAGGTGCATTCATCCACAGAGTGAGCAACATCAAAAGCATTCAACCTTATAAGGTTTTAAAGAAGGTCAAGATCCCAATCTGTCACCTAACTTTCATTGACTTTATCAATAAAATGCAGCTGCACATACTATACTTACTAGAAATAGTTATAAGCCTCATTTTGATCTTAGACTAGTTCCCAGACTAAAAAGGTGGCGCTCCTCAGTTTCGTATTTTGTAGGGTTAGATTTTTAAAGATAAAGAATTACCCAAGTTTTCCTCACTGTTTGTCCTGGTTATTTAAAAAAGACCTTGTATATCTTAGGTATTGTTAAAAGAACTTTGAATTCCCTTTATATTGAAGTATGATTGATGTGTGCAATTTTAGTTATAGAGTGTACAGCTTGGTCTTACTTAAGATGTGCACCTCTCAAAAAACTGCTAGCTCTGTTTGGTCATTTTCGCTTCCTGGATTTCAAACGTAAATAAAAAAAACAAAGAGCCGATAACTTTTTTTACTTTTTATATATTTTGTAATTCATTCATTGTACTTTCAGAGGCTGGTATTGCCTACCCTGCCAAAATTCATTTCCCTATTTTAATAACTGCTGAAAATAGTGTACTTTTGACTAAATCAGGCTGATTTTTCGAGTACTTTGGAGCGGACATTTCTGTCTGCTGTGTGCTTAGATCATGTCCAATTTTCACAAGTACAATATGTAAAGAAATTTCAGCCACAGTACATGAAAGTAGCATAGAGGTATGCCAACATTCTCTCCATTGTGCAAATGCATACAACTTCATCTTACACCTGTCACTCTCTCAGAAGCACGTATTATCTGAAGAGCGCCCCCAAAGGAAAACTCATTTAAAGGCTCTAAAATTTGACTGGTGGATGCAGAATTCTACTTACTGAATAATTTTTAAAAAAGAATATGATTCTGTACTGCTGGTATGCTGAAAATTTGATGTAAGCAATGTTTAGCTGTTCCATAATGGCAAAATGAGCCTGAAATTGTAACAGTAGCCCTTGATAGTGGTTGGGGCTTACTTCTCAAAAAGTCAAAGAAGGAAGTTAGCAATTAGTGGTACCAAGAATTTTAAATAAGTTATGTTTCTCTGCTAGCACTACTAGAAGAAGACTCTCCATTTCCCCTCGTAGCCTTTAAAAGTTGTGGGATTTCTTGCCGAAGCAATTCTGCCTACCTTCTTCACAGAAAAGTTTCTTTTTAAGGGCTTGTTTGATATGAACCAGTCATTCGGGTTCAGAATTTATGGGTTGGGATGGAAAACCTGCATCAATAGACATGAAGATGGTAAAAATGTCTTGGGTATCTCTGCCGCTAGATTCAGGTGGTCATTTATCTAAAACTTTTCCCACTGAGGGGAGCAATTGACTCGATTTGGACTCCTTCAAAGGGGTTGAGGAAAAGACATATACATCAAAACCGTTCCATTTCAGTGTATGTGCATCTACTGCCCAAGCTTTCAGATCTGGGACTGGGGAGGTAAAGGTTTGGAGCTGGGAATTCCACCTCATCACAAAGAGGTCCATTAGGAATAAAAGCCAATGGGCACAGATTCAATTGAGGGGTGGATGGAGCTTTTAGTGTGACTCAAGTGATTCTGTCTGGATAGCAAGTCTACTAGAACATTAACCCTCAAATGTGGCAGACTGTGTGGATTTGTTGACAATAACACCACCTGAGAAAATCCCAAACAAGAAGGCACACTCTTGGAATATGGTTCCCCAATGCCTTAGATAACTAGCAACAGTAGAGTTGTCAGAAAGAATCAGAATGCCTTTTCTCAGGTAGCATCTCCTGCCACAATGAAAAGGCATTCACAATGGCATCATCTCTGGAAAGGTGATGTGCATGGATCCCTCCTGAAGGGACCCAGGATTAAATGCCGCTCAATTCTTGGAAGAAGGGCAAGAGATGGACAAGCCAACCAGTTGCACTTACATCTGAGCATATCGTGATTTTCTGCAGTCTCTCCTGGAGTAGTATGCTTGCCATACTCCATGAGTGGTTATCCCATTTGCTGAGATGGAGCCTCATGTACTCTGGAACATTTATCATTTGGTCTAGCTGGCAAAGCTTCCGCTGCCACTGAGATAAAAGGATCATCTGCAGGGGTCTCATGAACAAGCAGTCCAAAATGAGCTTTCGCAAACACACTGAGAAGACTCAATAGGTGAAGAAATACCAGGCTGAAATCTGACTCTCCCAGTGGATGGCAGACACAATGGAGACAATCTTCATGGCAAATTGCTAAGGGAGGAAAACTTTGAAACTTTGACCCCCCTGGGATGTCAGAAAAGAGTGGCATGAGTATGGCATCATTTTCTGCAGGAAGGAGGCTGGTGGGGAGAAAAAACTGTGCTGAAATCTTTCCTTCTATCCCTATACCCTATTGTCTCTTGCTTTGGGAAACTGGGCACTAGCCAAAGAGTAAAGTTCTGGAGCTTCCCCTGTTTCTCTCTCACTGTAAACTGGAGGTTAATGGCAGCAGCTCTAGACCTGGAAAGTGAGTACTGAGCTGCCCTGTTGAGTACATAAACTATGCGCAAGACTGGTTCCCATGTGTGTCTGTCAAAGCAGATCTCTGTGGTAGAATCTAGGCTATGCTTTGCTTGTTGAAAGATAACAATGGAAATCATATGGAGCATGGAACCAATAGCTTTAATGTTGTGAACTAGTTGTGTGTCTTAGAAGGGTTTCTGGTCCACGTGTGCTGAAGACAGCTTTAACATGCCCAATAGTGCAATGTCTCTGTTGATGGCTGGAACATCAGTTTTGATGAGTGAGTGTTGGAACAGGCTGAGGTATTTGTAGGTACCTTTTAAAGTAGTGCAAGATGTAAGCGACTCAACCAGACTCCAGTAACCATTTAAAGAAAGGCTAGTCTTTCTTGGTTAAAATGTTGATGGATGCAGGAATTCTAAAGGTGGCCACTGACAGAGCAGGTGGAGGAGGAAAGAACTCTGGGGGCAGCAGCTGGAAGACTTCTTCCTTCTTCTATGGAGGTGTGGAAGGCTGAATCTTCCATGGACAACATTGAATCAAGAAGAGAAGAAAGGGTTTTGCAATCATCCATCTTTGATATCATAGGTGTGGAGAGACAAAAAGCCTCCTGTGATGGTAGTGAAGACTGAACATAAAGTTTTCAAGGATAGTAAACTAAGATAGGAGTCCACAAATGTTGTGAAACAGTAATCTCCAAGCATTGGCTCTGAGCCATAATTGGTACTGTGCACGAGTCATGAGGAAGATGGTACCAGTGATGGAATGGCCTGGTGTCAGTCCATGGTTCCTTTGTGGTCTGGTACAGGATATCAGGAAGGCCTGATCACAATATATGTATTCACTTTGCATTAGCGTTTAATGGCACATCAACAAAATAATGGCTATATGGTGCCAAATAAAAGTTCTAAAAATGTAAATACAATTAAACCTGTCCAAATGGTCACCTTTATATAGTGATCTGTTGTCAGCTATTCTAATTTCCCCCTGGCAAATTTCCTATATAAAAGTCTCGTATAAACAGTCACCTGCTTTCTGTAGTCAGAGGGCAAGTATTTCTTTGCCAAATAATGGTTTCTCACTGCTTCGAGTGGTCACTGGAGCATATCGACAGTGGCCACTCAGTGTATGCAAACTAAACTTTTGCTTCAAGGCATTGGTTAGATAAAGGCATATCATGTAAATCAATGGGTAAACATTTCTTATCTTGCTTGTACTCAGTGTACTCCAGTCACATTGTCAGTGTAACTCAAAGGTGTCAATATGTCAAATTCAAACAGTGAGGCAGTGTGTATCATTAGGGGAGAGGGTCAAAGCAATTTATTTGCTGGATTGTAGGAAAAGCAGTTGTGTTGTTGGAGCAAAGAGTTAGAGTTGCCTTTTGTGCCAGTGTGACATTTATAGTTCAATATCTTCATTTATTTGCCTGTGAATTAAAGCTATCTCTGACGATAAAAGTTAATCTTTGAGGAGAGATATGTGTTACATCCTTTTTCAATAGGTCATTCCATATTTTTTTTAAAATTCTGTATTAAAAAGGCAGGCAAAGTTTCAATTCATGTATCAATAACAATAGCCAGATAAGGCTTCTTTTCATTCCCTATTCATCACAGGTCTCTCACATAAGCCAACTGTCTTTTGATCTCAGTGAGTTGAGTAACTGGTTAATCCAGATACTTTTTGGAGTGTGGATAGCTGTTTCTAAGTCTAATTATATAAGCTGGTCTTTCTCTGTTTCACAGTCATATGTAAGCTGTCAATTAAGTGATATTAGTATTAGTATTTTGTCATGATGCACAAAACAAACTAAGATCAGTGATTTTTTTTAAGAGTCCATGATGATTTAATTTCTAGGATGGAATAAAGTGAGCAGGATACAGTAATCGTGTGTGGAACATAAGTCTGGGAGAGAACAACATATACATGTATTTTATGACTTTGCTGAATAGTGCACTAAACTAAATCTATTGATAAAAAAATAATATTAATACTGTGTAATACTACTACTGCTACTAATGATAATGTAATACTACTACTGCTACTAATGATAATGGTATTAGCTACATGGTATTTGTTCAACAACCAAGTTTGAATGGATTGTCTCTGATGGTACATCAAATCTCGTGCCCACTGTGCTGTGAGTCCTTGACAAAGCTGGGCCTAGAAGCGGCAAAGTCAGATGTTGGACACCACCAACTTCATGGTTCTGGCACTGAGTGATCTCTGTAAAGGCAGATCACCATACCAAGAGCCAGTTATACTGGGTATAAGTCAAGACTATGCTGGAACTGGAGTGGACTAGATAAGAGGCCAGTAATCTCAGATCCTGGGGTCTGGTATTATCTATCTAGGGATAGATCAACATAGCTGGCATCAGAGCATACATGCAGTATGGTCTTCTCCAGGGACACCGTACCATGGCAGTGTCGGTCCGGAAATCTGTCCAATGCTGGTATGACCGAGAGTGGTGGCAAAGTGGATGTAGTTGACACTTTTGTTGTGTGAGAGGCCTGGATAATGCTAGGTCTTTTCATTCATCAGCAACATCTAGGATTTGAGTAATTTGCGACATCAGGAACTTTGCTACTGAGGTGGTGTTGGTGGCAAAATTGAAGAAAAAACAGAAAGGTATTTGTATGCATTCTATCAACACATTACAGAAACCAGCCAGAACAAGTCTAGTGGGGACTGGAAATGTTCCACCTGTGCTATGACCAGTGAGATGATGCTAAGAAACCACTGGCTAAGAAATATTACAAGTTCAACAATGCTTGGATATCAGAGTTTAAGTGTGTGCAGGCAAGTAGCAAAAGTCCTGAGTTTGCATTGTGTGTTTCATGCAAAGTGGATTTTAAGATAGTATATGGAGGAAGAAATGATATCACCAGGCATATCCAGACACCATCGCATAGAAGCAATAATTCTTCTGTAAAAAACACACTAACTTTGAAGGCATTATTTAAGACTTATCAAAAGTGGACAAAGTGACACCTGTAGAGACTTTGTTTGCAAAGTTTGTGGCAGAGCACAATTTACCATTCCTCATAACAGATCATTTTACTAAACTGGTTGAAGTAATTTTTCCTGACTCTGAGACTGCACCAAAATTGTCATGCCTGCATACAAAGACAACACATATCACTCAAGCCCATCCCCCCACTAGGACAGAAAAGTTGAAAATATGTGTAGGAGACAGAAGTTCAGTATTATGATTGATGAATCAAATGATCAAGGGGATGATAAAATGTTGAATGTTCTAGTCCGTGTATATGATCAAACAGTTCAGCAATTTTTCAACCAGATTCCTTGATATTCCAACATGCAACATAGGCACAAGTGAAATGATCTTCAGATCCCTGAACCAGATTTTTATGTAATCTTTTTCAATTTTCATTTTTTAAAAAATATTTTAAAGAAAATAATTTAATATGTCCTAGCCATTCAGATTTTATACAGATGAAATATATTTCAGTAGCATTAATTCAGTATAAAAATATAATTTTTTTAAAAAATATTTCACAAAATTTGTAAACTTACCGAAGGAAATTACTTCTTTGCAAAACATGGAGAGCAAATAAAACAGTTTCTGAGGAATATGTGGTGCAATATGAGGGTGTGAAAAATTACAATCATTATGATATTTTACTTTTAGAAACAAAAACATCCCCAGGGCAAACTGTATTGGGTTTTCCAGTGACAATATCAATGTGATGATTCGGAAGCACAACAGTGTCCTCTCCAGAGTCAAGAATGTGAACCCTGAAGTGTTTGATGTTGGTTGTGTGTGCCACTTGGCAAACATCTGTGCAGAGAAAGGCATACTGATGGTAACCTGCCAGTAAAAGTGATTGATGCTCGTTGTGTGTGCTACTTGGCAAACATCTATGCACAGAAAGGCATAAAGATGGTACCCCTGCCAGTAGAAGTGTTTGATGTTGGTTATGTGTGCCACTTGGCAAACATCTGTGCACAGAAAGATGTAAAGATGGTACCCCTGCCAGTAGAAGTGCTTCTTACTTAAATGTTCTTTCAATTCTATCGTAGGTATGTAACAGTGAAAAAAGATTTAAAATTTTAAAAAATGAGTTGTCATTTAAGATCAGGCTTTTGTGACCTGTGTATTGTAATCATTTCAATTTGTATTGTAGATATTAGAAAGTAAAAATGTAAAAAACATAATTTAAAATGGATATATTAAGCATCTGACAGTCATAAACCTGTTTTCTCTCAACTTCATATGTAGTACATATATAACAAATTAAAAGTATTGTTTTTCATTTCATTATCTGTATCTTCCAGCTCAAAATCAAAAGGGGGTTGAAAGAGTTTCAGCAGTTTACTGATGTAGAAGCAGTGCAGTACCAGATGGCTGTCACTGGAAAGGTGAGTTAAACATATGCTGCAGCGATGCCCAGCCTTAAGAAGTTACTTTGAGCACCATCCAGAATGTGAAAATCCTGGTTGAAT
Source organism: Margaritifera margaritifera (assembly GCA_029931535.1). Lineage (NCBI taxonomy): Eukaryota > Metazoa > Mollusca > Bivalvia > Unionida > Margaritiferidae > Margaritifera > Margaritifera margaritifera. The sequence continues at coordinate 861,011 of JAQPZY010001079.1, forward strand.
CCAGAGGACTTGTAAAAATATAATCAGTGAAGAGATGTGGTTGTACTTGGCCTTTCTAGAATTCATCTTGACTATCTTGAATGACTTCAACATCATGTTTCAAGTTATAACAAAAAAGCAATATAGCAATTTTTCAGGTAAAAAAAAGCAATATAGCAATGTTTATTTTGCATATCTGCAACAAAAAAAAAAATGTCAATGAAACTAATACATTATTTATTTAAACATCTTTTTAGGCTGGTGAATCAATGATTGGACATCAACATGACACTAAGAAAGCTTCTAGGAAAGTATGTTTCAACCAAAGTCATCACCAGTGAACCATATATTACAAAAGTGAAGTTCAGACACCTAGAAAACCAGCCTAATGACAGTGCCCTTGCTGTTGGCTGGAGAGCCAGGGAGTTCCTGAGCAGTAATGAAGATCAAGCTCCAGAAATTGCCAAAAATTCTTTAGGTAGGTCTAGTTCTATAAATACAGGTTGGACTGAAATCATTGGGTGAAATACAAATTACTGCTTGTAAGACACCAATCTCTTAATAATAATAACTACTGTGCACCATGTGATAATTGTTTTATGTAATATATTTTACTTTTTAATAAATGTTCCTGAATTTCACCATATAATATTTCATTTTAAACTTCATTCTACTGTCAAGTGGTCAGGAGAATTATTGACAAGTTTTCATTCAATGATGAAGTTCTATGAGCCTTGGCCTACATGAAGAGAATACATATTATGGAAAAAAATGCACTTGTTTTGTTTTCAATCCCCTTGAAACACGTACAATTTATGCCGATAAAAAATCTAATGGTTTAGAAGCCAATCTAGAGATCAAAATTTGTAAATCTACTGGTCTGATATCATGGTTCTGTCACATGTATGTGTATTCCATTTTGAATTTCTGTAGCGCATATTATTTTTTGTAGAGGTATAATCCTCATTAACCACTTTAATTTTCACATCTGTCTTAAACTTAGGTGAAGCATGGCACGATGCTTACAAGATTTCTGGTCAATATATGATCACTTTGTTATATATGTACTTAGTAATACTTTCACACAAGAATTACAATCAGACATTATAAGTTTTTAAAAGTCTATGAAAATGTTCACTCTTTATTATCTGATAGATATTAATTAAAAAAATACGGAAAATGTAAATAAGTTCAGAAAAACGCATGCTTATGGAAATATTATAATCCTAACTTGTGAAAATCTAGCATATTCGCCGTGTGTTCAGCCACACCATACTGCAGTGATAAAATGTATCAATTATATAAAACATGTCCTCTGCAACATGGGTTTTCCCTTTAAGTGATCTGGATACACTGGTACTCAAGTTGTGGTTTGCCTATATACAATTTTGTTTACTGGAAATTGGAATCTGACAGTGATCATAATGACATTACTGAAGTTTAAAAACAGGAATGGTTCTGCCAAAATTGGAATGGTTGGCATCGCTGCGCACAGTGTCTAAATAACATGATAGCATCCATGTCATTAAAGTGCTCGCAAGTGCTAAAGATCAGACAATAAGTGCTTTTTCACAATGACCAGGACTATGAAATACTTCATTGATGGCCCAAAGCATCACTGATCAACACCAAATTGTAATTTTTATGCACAAAAATGCAACCTGCAAACACACGTATTCATTTTGTTTAATTTTCTATTGAATATTTTTATTATGCCTTTATGATGTCAGATCCACAGCCAAGAATAGCTGGTGTTTAAGCCATACAGTGCCAGGTGAATTCCCTGGCCCCCTGGCCCTTAGGGACTGCACCTGAGATTTAAAATATTCATCTACGGAACCCATTGTAAACTCCAATCATGATGAACTAAGAAATTTCTGTCCAGAAAAAATTCCAGCTGACACAAACTTTTTCATCTCTGCAATAAGAAATGAAAAAGTTTAAAATTTTTGCAAACTATTGCAACAACGAAATGAACAGGGCTAGATAATATTGGACCATGTCTCCTGAGGGCTGCTGCAAACATAATATCTAATAGCATAGCTTACATATGTAATCTAAGCATATCCACCTCAGTGTTTCCCCATCCATGGAAATTGGCTAAAGTTACCCCCATTCACAAATCTGGAAGCAAAGAAGATGTCAGTAACTACAAACCCATATCTATATTACCAACTCTGTCCAAACTACTTGAAAAGCATGTTCATGACAATCTTTTGATGTATCTATCAAACTATAACTTAATTTATCAAAACCAATCAGGGTTCAGAGAAAACCACTCTTGTGAGACAGCCTTTATATCCATGATAGATAGATGAGATACTGCCTTCCATCAAGGAAAATTAGTTGAATCCATACTAGTGCATCTTAGAAAAGCTTTTGACCTTGTTGATCATGATATTCTTATCAATAAATTGAACATTTATCAATGTGACAATTCAATGATTGATTGATTGATTTACATCATATATAACAATGAGAAAACAATGTGTCAAAATAAATGGCAGTTTTTCTAAAGAAGAACCAATTATATGTGGACCACCACAGGGATCAATCCTAGGTCCACTTCTCTTTCTCATTTTCATAAATGATCTGCCACTTAAAATAGGCACCTGTATTTCATCTGCCCGCTTATATGCAGATGCCACCACACTATCAGATTTCAAACAGCTAATATCAGACCTAGAGGTCTCCCTTCAGATAGCCTTACTTAGAATAGATTCCTGGTGTAAAAAAATGGCATGAAAGTAAACACAGACAAGACTAACATATTCATGATTAGTACCCAACAAAAAAGAGCAAAATTGGAAAATAACAATTTGAATCTTAAGTTTAATGAAATTTGTCTACAAATGGTTACTCATGACAAAAATCTTAGGGTGATGGTTGACAACAATTTGCAGTGGAATGAACATATTCAAGCCATATGTCATAAAGTCGGTTCATGTTTCTGGTTATTAAGCAAGATAAGGCTATATCTATCAACCAAACATAGGTTAATATATTACAAAAGCTATATACAAGCATATCTAGACTACTGTAATGTTATTTGGGGAAACACTTCTGACAAGAATATTTGCAAATTATTCCACTTGCAAAAAAAGACCTTGCAGACTCATCCTAGATAATGCTGAAAACATCCCAAATGCAATGAATGATATTAAAATGTTAACAGAAAGTGAACAAATATTTTTGAGAAATGCTAGACTTATGCCCAAAGTTTCAAACAATATGGCCCCATTATATCTCAAGGAACTATTTCAGGCTAGAAAACAAGACAATACTCCCAAGTTAAGATCAATTTCAGCTAACCACCTTTCCATTCCAAAACCAAATAAAGATATTCGGGGTCACTAATTAGGAACAATATCCTAAAGGAAATTAGAGAAAGTACAAATATAAATGCATTTAATTATAATCTAATTCATTGGATGAAAAGTGGAACCTGTTTGATTTGACAAATAAATTACAACTTACAGTATAAATTCTCAAACCTTACACTTTGTTGAATCACTATTTTTGTACTGTATATACAAAATGTACCTAGTTGGAGCATGTTCTTAAAAAATTGTCTGTTTATTATGTCTATATATACACGTAGCTTATTATCAATGCTTTTTTTTTTCTTTCATTATTATTATTATCATTATTGTGTGTGCAACTATGTACATGTTTCATGCAACTAACTGTGTCACCCTCTTTAAATAAAGCCATTATTATTATTATTACCTACAATGAGGATGGATCCAAATTCAGTGAGAATAGTTTACTTCCCTTGGATCACTCAAATTTGAGAAACAGCACAAAATTTGTTAGGTATTTGCAAGGCTTCTTAACATGCATGCTGACTAGGCATGAGCAGAAGTAGTAACTTATGAATTATGGGATTTGGAGCCAATCCCTCTATCCAAGGCGAGACCACTCTCAGCTGACTTCCATCTCAGTATGCAGACAATGTTTTAGTACTTTCAATGGTAAAATAAGCTAAGAGATGTTACTATTAGGGGTGAGTACTGCCAGATGAAATTGTGTAGGGATATATTGCAATATAAATGACTACATTGCAATATATATCGATACATAATACTACCAAGCTAATCATTTTGAAAACCCATGTAATAGCAACTGTAGTGTGATTTGCTAAGCCTGTAAGTTTTACTCTAGTAAATAACATGTTCTACCAGTTGTGTTTCTCTTTGTTCTGAGAAAAAAATATAAGGATTTTGTATATGGCCAGGTAAGAAATGAGAGACTATAGCTAAAAGATAACTAATGACCCACTTTCACAGATGGATGATGTTGAAGCATGTGCATGGAGGGATTACTGATAGTCCCTCCAGAACAACTCACGCTATCAAAGCACCTGTCACATACTGCTAATGATTTATCAATTTCACCATCTCTGACAGTGAATGACCGTTAGCCATTACTAAACAATGCATTTGACTGGTTACAATGTCATTTTCTAATACCAAAAATTTTTCTGGGTAAACAAAGATAGTTCCACAACCAGTCTAACTAACAGACAGCTAGGTCTCAAAGACTAATACAGAAGAATTTGTACTGATATGAATTATGATACAGAAGTGTACCAATGCATACTGATATATTGATATATCATTACACTACTAGTTAACTTCTTTGCTTGGAGGACTGGATTTGTGAAGCAGTGGAATGACTTCTAACATATTATGATCAGGCAATATATTTCAAGAAACAATAGGATCCCTCCCCAATCCACGAATTTAAGTACCAACAAAAAGTCATGTTTTGCAAACTACAACTAGAGATGTGTCCATATGCTGTGATGCCTCCATTTACATGATACAATTAAAGGGCAAACAGTGGCCAAAACTCCATAAAATCTTGCCAGAAAACATTAAAAATCAAACTTTATCAAGGTGTTATTAATATAAAACCTCGTATCAAATTTACTTTCAATCCATGAAGTTCTTCAAAAGTAATTGGGTGGAAACTGAAGGGGAAAGTTCAAAGTCAAACAAAGGCCATAACTCTGTAACATTTTTAGGGAAAATTGTAAAAATCAAACTTGATCTAGATCTGCATGTAAAGACTAACACTGAATTTGATTTCAATCTATTAAATCCTTCAATCTATTCAATCTATCAAATCCTTCAGAAGTTCTTAAGAGGAAACAAAATTTAAAAGCCAAGTTCTTGGTTAAGCAGAGACCACAACACCATCAAATTTTGCAAGAAAATGGTGACAATTGAACTTGATGTGAATCTTGTTAATGTGAAGCCTCATACTACATTTAATTTCAATCCATTACTCCTTGAAAAGTTTTTAAGCAAAAATAAAAATGAAGACAAAGTTAAACAGGGGCCATAACTCCATTAAATTTTTCTGGAAAAAAGGTGAAAATTGATCTTGACCAAGGTCTTCTTAGTGTAGAGCTCTACAGTTATTATGTACTTCGGAGAGAGGGACCAGTATAAGGTGAAGTTGTCTGCATTGGCAACATGCACAATAGAGATAATGTTGGCATACCTCTATGCTACTTTCATGTACTGTGATTGAAATTTCTTTACATGTGGTCATTATGGATACCATGTACTATCTAAAGCAGATAAAATGCCTATAAAATGGATGCTCCCACATGCCCAAAAAATGGGCCTAAACTAGTACAAAGTACACTAACTTTAGCAGTTATTAAAATAGGGAAAATTAATTTTGCCAGATTAGATAATACCAGCTTCTGAAAGTGCAATGAATGAATCATAAAATATATAAAAAGTAAACAAAAATTATCCGCTCATTTTTTTCCAATTTACCTTTGAAGTCCAGGAAGTGAAAATGACCATGCAGAGCTAGCAGTCTTTTGAGAGGTACACATCTGAAGTAAGGCCAATTAAGCTGTATATACTCTATAACCCAAATTACACCCATCAATCATACACCAAAATAAAGGGAATCAAAAGTTATTTTAACAATACCTAAGATATACAAGGTCGGTTTTAAATAACCAGGATAACCAGTGAGGAAAACCTGGGAAATTCATTTTCTTTAAAAATCAAACCCTATGCACAGTGCAAAACTGCAGAGTGCAACCTAATGTAAAACCTCATAGCACATTTCTCAAAAGTTAATGAGCAGAAGTGAAATTTGTGTCGGATGTGATAGGACAGGATGAACTGGGACATGAGGGGATGGGATGGAGTGACAAGATGGTCCAGGCCATGAAGAAATGGGATGGAACAGGACAGGATCAACCAGGACATGATGGGGTGGGATGGTCAGATTGGATGGGCCAGGAGATGATGGGATGGGATGGACATACAGTATCGACCAGAACATGAGGGGACCTGATGGGACAGGACAGGATGGGACAATACACGAGGGAATGGGATGGGACAGGACAGAATGGGCCAGGACATGAAGAGATAGGATGGAACAGGACAGGATGGACCAGAACATGATGGGATGGGATGGTCAGATAGGATGGGCCAGGAGATGATGGCATGGGATGGACATACAGTATGGGCCAGGACGTGAGATGTGATGGGACAGGATAGGATAGGCCAGGACATGAGGGGATGGGATGGGACAGGATGGGCCAAGACATGATAGGATGGACAGACAGGATGGGCCAGGACATGAGGGGGATGTGATGGACAGACACAGGTAACACTATATGCTCCCTCCATAGATATGGTGTTGTGGGGAGATACAAATTGATAACCACTAAAACAAATGAATTCATTATAATAAAAAAAAGGTTTGAGTAAGTTTATGGCCCTAACATTCATCCATTATGGCCAATAAGACAGGTTTTGTCAAGCCATGTTTGTTCAAATTTCACATCACGTGCATCTGTCTTTTTCTCAAACAATATTTAATGACAGAACACCTATAAAGAAATATATAATGAAATCTAATCCACTGTAAAGTCAATGAGATACATATCAATGAAAACAAATGATGTGGGACCTACTCCATGTAAATGGTTATGGCATCACGTCGACCTCTCTTATTTCTTTGTTCAACTGCAGCCTTAGCATATTTGTCATCTACATGAATTATTTCTGTGCTATTTCTATTTTCTTTCTGCCTTCTGGGTCCAAAAGACATCAACTCTATAAAAATGAAAACAAGAAATTTCATAGTTTTATATCAAAGATCAATTTAGCTCATCATGAGTGATGGCTCCACATTTTCCCAAAACAAGGGTTGTGCAGAATACAATGTGGCATTTGTGATCCATATCATGATATAACTTTCTCTGTCTACGGCCAATGCCATGATATACCCTCTGTCTGTGACCCATGCCATGATATACCCTCTCTGTCTGTGACCCATGCCACAATATACCCACTCTGCCTCTGACCATTGCCACAATATACCCTCTCTATCTGTGACCAGTGTTATGATATATCTTCTCTATCTGTGACCCATACCATGATATACCCTCTCTGTCTGTGATCCATGCCATGATATACCCTCTCTGTCTATGACCATTGCCATGATATACCTTATCTGTTTTTGACCCATGCCAAGATATACCCTCTCTGTCTGTGACTTTAAAAAATTTAAACACAAAATCTTAACATTGAAATTGCCATCACTGCTGAGTCACCTCTACCATGAAAATAATGTATGTCTAGTTATTCTCTGATACAACTAGAGGAATGGTGAGTGATTTGCTGACATACAAATTCTGCTACCTTTCCTGCACTCCACTCCTACCCAATGATGTAGATAGTCTAAAGTAAACAAAAGGGCATAACTCTTGTGAAAATACTGCAAGTACAATAACTGGTCAACATGAACCTCAACTGCTACATGAATATCTCCTGATGATTACCATAATATATACTAATTTTCGTTGCAATCCACTAAAATCAGCAAGAGTACTGATAGTTGCATTCACAAATTCTGTCATACATTGCATCCAGTTGTAATGATGAAAGGCAAAAACTCTTTAAACAATAAAGGGAGCACAAAGATCTGTCAAAATGTGCCTTTTTAAATGATGACCTTGATATGCACCAAGTTTCACAGTAATCCATCAAAAACTGCAAGACAAGTTGTGTTCACTAGATTGTTTTACACTGCATATAGCTGCAAGGGTAACAACTCTAAAACAAATTGTAGGAGCAAAGTAATTGTTGATCTGTGCATCTTAAGATGATAACCATAATATTTACCAACTTTATGGTAATCCATTTAAAACTGTGGGACTAGTTGCGCTAATGAGATTGTGTCATACACTGCATTAAGCTACAAGACAAAAATGGCAATTACTCAAAAAAATTGCACGAGGAAAGTGGTTTGTCAATATGCACATTTCAGGTGATAACCATAATATTTACCTACATTCATGGCAATCCATAAAAAACTGCAGGACAAGTTGTGCTAAGATTGTGTCATGCGCTGCATTAAGCTACAAGTCAAAAAGTGCAATATATCCAAAAAAAATTGCAGGAGCAAAGTTATTTGTCAATCTGTGCATTTTCTGGAGATGACCATAATATTTACCAACTTTCATGGCAATCCAGCAAGAACTGCTGGAAAAGTTGTACCAACAATACTGTGTCATGATACAAGACAAAAAAGGCAATAACTCTCTAAAAGAAATTGCATAAGCAAAAGTGATTTGTTAATATACGCATCTTCAGGTGATGACCATATCATTTAATAAGTTTTATGGTAATCCATCAAAAACTGTGGGACTAGTTGCACTAAAAAGATTAGGTCACACACTGCATTAGGCTACAAGACAAAAATGGTAATAACTCTAACACAAATTGTAGGAGCAAGTGATTTGTCAATATGCACATCATCAGGTGATGACCATAATATTGTACCAAGTTTCATGGCAATCCATCATAAACTGTGCAACTATATGTGCTAACAAGATTGTGTCATAGAATGCATTAAACCACAAGACAAAAATGGCAACATGGCACTCACTCTAACACGAGTACCATAAACAGTACATTATAAACCTGCCTTATGTTCAATAGTCCTGATATTTTTGTTCAAAAACATATTTTCTTCTTTCAGTTACAGTGACTTTAACCTTTGACCATTACAACTAAAAATCAATAGCCTTCTTCCCATCCACAAAGTTTGGTCCAGGTCTGTGATGTAGAACTAATGTTATTGTGTGGCAACCATTTTCTTTTTTCAGTCACAGTTATCCTGACCTTTGACCTTTTGACCCCCAAACGGACACACTTTTTCTTTACCCCAAGTGCAAGCCAACCACCAAGTTTGTTTCAGATATGTGATATGGAACTAATGTTATTGTGTATAAATAATTTTAATTCCTTCAGTCACACTAATCTTGCCCTTTGACCTTTGACACTGGAATCAACAGGGTTCTTTATTACCCCAAGTGCAAACCATCCACATAGTTTGGTAACTGTAGGTGATGAAGAACTTAAATTATCGTACTGAAACTATTCTTCTTCTTGCAGTCACAGCAACCCTGACGTTTGAAATTTTGACCCTGAAATTGACAGAGTTCTTCCTTTACCCAAAGTGCAAGCTATCTACAAAGTTTTCTTTCTCGCCTTAAGTGCAAGCAACAAATATTATTGTGCAAAATCCATTTTTCTTTGAGTAACAATGACCATGACCTTTTGAACCCAAAACCAATAAGCCTCTTTCTTACCTTAAGTGCAAACCCTCCACAAACTTTGGTCAAGGTATATGATCTAGAACTAAAGTTATTATGTGAAAACCATTTTTCTCTTAGTCAAGAAGTAACCTGCTTATATCAAGCCTCAAAGATTCTGAAATTTCTTGTGTAGTTCTATATAATAATTAGAACTTTAGTGTGAGTAGCCATCTTTGGGTTGAGTTTGATAAAAGCTGCACAAAACAGGTTCACTACTTGATGAAAAAGACTATAAATGAGACAATCATGTGTATGACACACTATGATGACCTGTGATTAACGGATGTGTTTAACATTTTTCAAATATGCAAGGCATCTGGTACCATATACCTCAACAAAAGTCCTGTGTGATGAGAAGAGAGCATAGTTAGGTTACCTTGACTTTTGTCAACAGCCTCCTGGAGGTATTCTGGAGGTGAACGGGCCAGGAGATAGTATGGTATGTTGATCCTCAACTCCTCAGCCATTAGTTCATAATATGTGGCTGCCTTAACATGAAGCTCAACTCTCTGGTAATCCAGTAGGATCTCATATGCAGTCTGCTGGTGAAGCTTGTTCACAAAGCAAGGCATCTGACACACCGGCTTGTCCGTGATGCAATGACACTCATATTTCATGCTTTGCTTTTTCTTGGCTTTTTTGGCTGGGCTTACATAGCGTGTAGTGTCAAGAGGGGTTCCACACAAAAAAATGTTATTTTCCAGGAGTCTCTTGGTGATCATCTGGAGTTTATGTTTTAGTGCCTTTGGTAGGAGAGCCTCAAGGATGTCTAGTGGTGCAGTCATCCCAAGAACTGCGGCACACTTCACCACCAGCTGGTCTGCTGATCGCATGGAGTCCAGGCGGGAGATCACAAGCTCTATTGGGTTCAAAATACAACAGTATTAAAGTCAAACAGTTTCACTTATCTATATTTTCTATAAGAGTGTGGAGCCAGTTTGTAACTAGATTTGTCAATAAGCGAGTGCATATGGAATACCCACCCCACACAAGATATGACATGTAAATACAATTTTTAAAACAAGAGGTCCAAGTGGGACTGAGATTGCTCACCTGACTAGCATTTGCCTAATAGCCAAATGCAACAGCAGTTGGCTAACAAATCTCAGTCAGTAGGATGCTTTATATTTAAATTTCTCATGTGCTGTTGTTTCTATATGTTATGACAACAAATGTTTCAAGGTTTCTCTATATTTTGTATCTTCATCCATATCCGCATACCTGCCAGAACATAACGTGACAGATGAAAAACACAATTTGTTACTCCCCCATGGCACAGTTGTGTTTATAAAAATATTGATTTTCAGCAATCTTATGAAAAAAGAGAGAGTGAGGAAGACCTTTCTTGACACCACTATATATACCCATAACCTGTAATCTGTATAACCCATAAACAGTCTTGCTTTGCTTAATGCTCATGGAAAACTATCACCACAGGGCAGTTACAATTGATTGTCACAGAGATTAAAAGGTAAAGGCGTTTAGAGATAAACAACCATCACTGCACAGATTACTTAACTGACTGACAAACAGCTAGGGTGATTTTGTGTTGAAGAGTCCTTTGAGAACTGCTGTCGGAGAGTCTAAAAGGCTAATTTATATAGGTATAGTACACAATGTGGAACCACCCAATTTGTTTGAAGTTAGAAAATCAAAGTGATGCATGTTGAAGAAACAAAAGTTATTATACTTCAATGCTTTGATTAAGAATGTTTAAGCCATCTTTATTAAAAAGTATTGTCTACTTCATGATCAGTGGCAACATTCTTTGAAATCAGATTTTACATATATAAAATACAAAACATGATTTTTTTTATAGTTGGAGTAGTACGGAAGTGAGATTCATTTTTTTTAAGGCAAGGTATTGAAACACAGATGCAATTCAAGGAATGATGGGCCATCTGCAATGGCCAGCAAAACTAAATTTCTTAACTCCTGGTTGACAGAGTTTGATTTTGTGAAGCACAGCAGCAAAGGGGAGCATTTTATTATTGGCACATACTGCAAACCATGTTAGCATTAGTCTGTCTGGAGAGTATGACATCCATCAAAATAGTAACTCCACCCAGCATTGGAACAACAGTACCATCCAGTCTCTAATGAGTTCAAAGATTACACAAATTTGGATGCTTGAAATGCCTGCCAGTGTGAGAACCTGAGTGTCTGGGACCCTTTCCTGCCTTCCTATTCTCATCAGTTTCCACAGACAGCCCATGTGAAAATGGTTCAGCTTCTTGGCATGGCATCTGTACACCATCGTTGTTTTGCAAGCATACAGCTGGGTCAGCAACACAATGGCTTTCTAGAGTTTAACTTTTGTTTGGCTTTCTAGAGCTTAAGTTTTTTTTGTAAACTGATGCCTCTGTGCTCCGCCACATTTGCGCGTAGTCTGCCAAAGGCCACACTTGCTTTAGCAATGCTGGTATTGGTTTCATCATCGATGTGGACTGCACGTGACAGTGTGCTGCCAAGATAGGTGAACTTGTCCACTGCCATGATGGTTTGGCCATTTACTGTGATGGTAGACTCTATGTAAGGCTTTCCTGGTGCAGGTTGGTGCATCACCTCTGTCTTCTTGATACTGATTGTGAGACCGAAATTGTCACAAGCTGAAGAGAAATGGTCCATACTCTGTTGCAGGTCAGACTCAGATTTGGCATTGAGGAAACAGTTGTCGGCAAATAAAAGAATCATGAACAGTCACTTCCTGTAACTTCGTCTTTGCCTGTAGTCTCTTCATATTGAAGAACTTGCTGTCAGTCCAGTATCTGATGTCGATCCCAGCGTCATAGTCACGGAAGACATCAGTAAGCATAGCACAGAACATCATAATGAAGAGGGTTGGGGCAAACACACAACATTGCTGGAGTCCATTGGTGACTGGCTGAGGTGACTCGCCATCGTCCATGACACAAGTGAGCATGCCATCATGAAATTGCCGAACCATCACGATGAATTTCTCTGGGCAACCAAATTTTGCATGATCTTCCAAAGGCCCCCATGGCTGACTGTGTCAAAGGCTTTTGTCAGGTCAATGAATGTCGTGTATAGGTTGGAGTTCTGTTCCTGGCATTTCTCCTGGAATTGATGAGCTGCAAACACCATGTCTGTTGTCCCTCGTCGTTTCCTGAAGCCACACTGACTCTCAGGCAGGAGCCCTTTATCGATTTGAGGCACATGGCATTTCAGCAGAATTCTGGTGAGGATTTCGCTGGCTATTGACAGCAAGGAGATGCCCTGATGGTTGACGCAGGATTGTCTGTTGCCTTTCTGCTTGTACAAGTGGACGATTGATGCATCCTTGTACTCCTTGGGAATAGGTCCTTGAGTCCACATTGACTGGAAGAGTTCAGTCAGTTTCTGTGCCATGTGCGAGCCTCCGGGATTTGTAGACTTCTGCTGGTATAGCATCTGCTCCAGGTACATTGCCATTTGACAGCAGGTCAATTGCTTTCACAGTTTTAGTCAGCATTGGAGGATCAGCAAGTGATATGTTGATTTACACTTTGGTCAGTTGATCAATTGCCTCCTCACTGACAGATGACTAATGATTGAGGATGTTGTTGAAGTGTTCTGCCCATCTTTGAAGTTTCTTTTCTCTGTCAGTAAGCAATGTGGTGCTGTCAGCACTCAGTACTGGAGATTTTCTTGATGACTCTGGCCTGTAGATTGTCTTCAAAGCGTCAAAGAAGTTCTTGATGACATTGTATATTGTAGAAATCAACTATTTTCAGATTAAATGTACATTCAATAAATGTGTTTATTAAGTGAGTGCTGCATTTATTTGTTTCCATCTGTTTATATTTTGTTTTGCCTTTGCCTAGGAATAAAGATATGTACAATAAAGTTCAATATGTTTGAATACAATTTCATATTCGACAAGTGATCAGTTTCTAATCATCGTACGGCAATTCTGATTTACTGCAACATTCCATTTGTTCTGGACTTTAAAAGGTAATTCTATACATTTCTCAATGAATATCTCATGGAAAGGCATTCATATTTCTTCATGTTTTTTATTTGTTCACTGGGTTTAAAGTTTTTTTTAATTTTTTTATGATGTTCTTCCAAGCCCTAGGCAGAGCATGAATTCCATACTATTCCATAAAAGATACATTGATATTATAATTTTGTTTGAATTCTGCATAAGTGAGAAAGTTACATTGGCACTGACTATATCATTAACAAAGAAAATAAACTTTGTACACCAGTTTTTATAAAATACAGTTGTACCATTTATCTGAATATACTTGTTGTACCACAATGACATGGATAAGATATCTTCAGGGGTTGTGGTCCAGTGATCATCCAGTTCTGACCATATAAAAAAAGCAGTCTGCGAAAATGTAAATTCATGGGATATTTTTTGGAGATCTTGTTTCCTTACAAAGTGGATTTTATTGCCTCCAAATTTTCGATTGATATGATAACAAGAGGTTTCCAGGGAGCATAATTGAGAGGGTCAGTCAATTTATTACTCCATGGAAGTCTGAAAGATTGAATATGGGGCATTTTCACTCCTCATTTTGATAATCAGTTACAAGAATGCATTGCTTAACTTATCACTCTTTCCACTCCAAAGATAATTAAAAAGAATATCTCGAAGCTTTTTGAATCATATCCTTTGGTGGGTCCAGTAATACTGTGAAGCATTGAACAAGTATGAGCAAAGGTACAGATGTTACCACTGTAATTTTACCTACTAGAGAAAGATTTTTAAATGACTAATTTGCTAGTAGTTTCCTAATTGCTTCTAATTTGTGTGTAATTTAACAAAGCAAGATTATGTCCACTAAGATGGAATGTTATTCCAAGAAGTATTAAAAAGCCTTTGCAATTCCAGATAATGCTCTTTGGTGTCCTTAACTCTTCACCACAACCCCTTTTCAAGCCAATCCATACTACTTGCTTTTACTCAAGTTTGCTTTTAGTCCTGAACATCAGAAGCTTTCTACAAGATCTAATGACATGTATTATCATCAGCTAGAATACAGGTAGAATCATGTGCACAATGTATCATCATCAGCTAGAATACAAGTAGAATCATGTGCACAATGTATCATCATCAGCTAGAATACAGGTAGAATCATGTGCACAATGACTTGTTGATATTCAGAATTATTAAAATCTATTCCATTTATATTTGGATTATTCTTGAAGGCAGCGCTTAATGTTTCCACAGCTATAATAGTAAGTATGCTGAGAGAGGGTGACCCTGACTGACTCCCTGCTTGATATCAAAACAAATTGTGAACCATGTCCATTATTTAGCACACAACTCAATTTGTCATGAAAAAAGACTTTGAAACAGTGACGGAGACTTCAAAGGTTCTGCAATAAAAGACCATTCAACAGAATCAAAAGCTTTTTCTATGTCAAGTAGAACTTACATTGCTGGAATATCTTCCTCTTCTGTTTTCATTCAAATAATAACTGAAATGTGTACAATCTCCAATACATCTATCTTTTATAAAACCTGAGTTTCACTAATTTGGTAATAGTTTTTTCAGTTCTATTTGCTATGGCTGAAGATGCAATTTTGAGATAAACATTCAAAAGTGATATAGGTTTCCTGATTTTCAAATAGAATTTTGCTTTTCCTTCTTTTGGAATACACATAATGTCTCCTTGTTTGTATGTAACAGAGAAAGAATTAATTTCATGTCCATAATTCAGAGGTCTTACTATAAAAAGCCCAAGATATGACGAAAAGAAGACATAGAATTCTATAGAAAAAATATCTAAACCAGGTGATTTTCCATTTTTCATTGTTTTCAATGCAGGCAGACATTCTAGTATCAAAAGTGGACCTTCAAGTAAGTCCCAGTCATCCTGAGATAACTTGTTCTTAAGTGGATTAGAGGAGTCCAAGAACATAGTTCTGTGATTATCATTAATTACAAGATTTCTAGATGAATACAGATTTGTGTAAAGAGACTTTTGCTTTTGGAGAATGGTGTTTAGATCAATTATTTCTAACTCATCATCAAGAATTATTTTAGTTATAAGTTTTTCTGTAAAGTGTCTTTATTTGAAGTTACAAAAAAAAGTAGTTATTCAGGGAAACTTTCAAAATAATGATATGTGTAAAAGCAGTAGATTATTTATCTTTCAAGAAGATACAGAGAGATCAACAGGAAAAGGAGATTAGAGGACAAACTTAAGAACTTGTATGACAGTGATCAATTTGATGATAAATATGATGAAATCACTACATGTATTTCAGAAAAAAAATTAAAGGGTTTTAGAGAAGAAAAAAAATCAAAGGTACTATACTGAGGGCAAAACCTACATGGAAAGTAGAAGGTGTATAGTGACTGGTGTCCAGTGATAGAGACCTGGCAACTAATACGTGACACATTATCCAATACCGGGTAACCGGTGCCTAGTGTCCAGTCACCAGTGATCAACAACAGACACTGGGTGACCAGTGCTAAACATGCCTGGCACCTGGTGACTGGTCAATGGTCACTGGGCAAAGATCGGCCAGGTAAAGACGACCTGATGGAGAAGCTATTCAGGAAACTTGATTCTGATGAATGGTTATTGCTTGATCTGGAAACAGGTCTACTGGAGCAACAAGTGTTATGTATGATGTTTATATAATATTATAAATGTTTTAGGAAATTATAAATGTTTCTTGACTTTAATATTTGCTTAAACCCTAATGTAAAGTATAATATTGACATGTTTAGCTATTGTCTGGGAATTAGGTTGTTTACTTAGTATTTGAGTTCAAGGACAGTTTTGGTAAACAAGTTCTTGATTCAATTTGAGGTCAAGGTTGATTTTGTTTACAGATAAAACCAGAATTTTCCTTAGAGTTGTGTGTCAAGAGTCACATACACATTAATATTCTAGAACATTCTGTCATGTGACCTATCTTTATATATACCAATTTTAGTGGACAGTTTTTCAGTTTTGACCTTAACATCAGTCTTTAAAGAGCCATTACAACAATCATTCCAAATTCAGAGAGAGGGATTATTTAAAATATTCATTGGATTATAAAAGTACTCATAAACTTTTGGATTTTGGATTTTGAATTGATGATTTGGGGATTTATATGAACTTATTCAAAGATGTTCTGGAGTACTTCCTTTTGGCACATCAGCACATTAAAGACTACTGGCACATCAGGACATTAAAGACTATTGGCACATCAGCACAATCAAGGGTACAGTAATTCATTCAGAAAATTCTATATTTGGGACTTGTGATTAGGACACTTAGGATTATTGGATTTTTAACATTTTAATTCATGTTATTGTAAGTGCCTTTTGAATTTTCACTTTAATTGTCTAGAAATAAATTGCGTGTTGATTTTTACTTGATTTGTTGGTGTCACTTTCTTTCTGTTACATTTTTCTTTGACTATAGAGTCATAACACAAGAAGCCCATACTTCCCTTGCGCTGGGAATGCATGACTTGCTACCGGATGATAACGACCCTTCTCAACCAGAAAGTGCCAGGGATCCCTTTCTCACGGAAGCTGAAAACCTCCTTCCCCCAGGAAGTGTCAGTGATCCAACCTTTGCTTATGCAGGCGATTTCTGTACCATCATAAAAGGCATGGATCCCTCTCTAACAGAAGCTGATGACTTCCCTACATTAGGAAGTGTCCTACATCCCTTCTGGGAATGGAGGGGGTCTTTCAGTGAAGAAGTTGCAGAAGTGGGTCCCTTCTACCTATCCCTATAGGCACAGTGACTTTCTGCTGAGTCTCATACCTCATCAGATCAAAGAGCACAAAAAGGCACCTGACTTTCCATGCAATAAAAGCAGGTGGAGTGCATGTCCCAAGGGCCCTTTTTATGACCACATTTACTAACACCTTGAGGCATAGTGAAATGCTGAAAGAAATTACACAAATAAAACAATGAACAGGAACAAGAAATGAGTGGATAATACTTACCCTAACACTGGTTATTAAGAGAGTGAACAAAATCAATGAAGCACTCCTTCGCTAGAAAGGTACAAACAACTCTCAAATCTAATGAAAATGGACACAGATAATTGAAAATGATTCAAGGGCTGGGGAGAAAATATCAAACACCACACAAGAAAATATACAACAGCAAATATGCCGAAAAACACTGGGAATTATGAAAATTGCTGAGCAGTCCAAGACAAGTGATAACCATAAGAAGTCCAAGGAAAAGAAGGATGCGATTATGATGAAAGTTGATTACAGTATCACACTGGGATCACATTGCCCTTTATTCTAAACCTCCAATTACTAATTGGAGGGAATATTTACCTTGGACTGGGGATTAGCTCCAGGAAAAGAGACAGCATTGCATTAATAGTAGGTATTGTATTACTGCTATTAAAACCATATTTTATTTTTGCTGCAAGACAACAAAAATAAAGAAAAAAATGTTGCCATCCCAAAACACAAAAATACTTCATTTGGTTTCCAAAAATAAACAAATGAAAAATCCATGCCCAAGCAACCAAATCCACACATTTACAATATCAGCTACCCATTAAGACATGCAGCACATGTACATTATTAAATTTTAAAAAAATATCTTGCCTAGTTTTGTCCAATTTATTTCAATTCAAAAGAAAATGCAAGCATATTAGAAACCAAATTCACACATTAAGTACAAAGTGCACCATGTTTTAATTTCCTACCATTATCTACTATCCATGAAAATCTGCATAAATATAGGTCAGGTTGGTGTCAGATTTTGTCATTTAAAAGAAGATTACCATGAATGGCACATTATACACCTACCCCATGTTTAATAGTCCTCTATGTAGGCACTAATAGGGTATGGTTGACTCTAGAGATTACTGACCAATATGTCTCAGTGACCTGGACCTATATATAGACAGAGAGGTAAAAAACCCATGTTCATATGGCTTTCCATTAGGAAGTAGCAATACATGTAACAAGATTTTTTCAAGATGACTGTCATGGCAGCCATATTGGTTGTTGGATTATTACCATTTTCATTTAGGACCAAGTAAACATCATAAGAAGTCATTTGGTGAAATCCAATTAGGAGGAGAAGCAATAATAAGATTTTCAAAATGGCTGCCATGGTGGCTATATTGGAGGTCAAACAGGCACTATTTTAATTTAGGACCAACTAGACATCATAAGAAGTCTTCTGGTGAAAATCCAATGTCTATATGACTTTCTGTTTATAAGAAGTGGTGATAACAAGATTTTAAAGATGTCTGCCATGGTGGACATATTGGTTGTTAGATAGGCACAATTTTCATTTACTATACATCATAAGAAGTCTTCCATTGAAAACCTCATGTTGATATGACTTTGCGTTCATGAGGATTAGTGATAACAGGATTTTTAAGATGGCTGCCATGGTGGCCATATTGAATATCAGATTGG